>MU227649.1:93693-112522 GCA_018584345.1 Thuja plicata | reverse complement strand
ATATACATACATATATATATATATATATATATATATATATATATATTAAAACATTTAAAAATTTCATGTAATTGAATATTCAGTGATAATAATTATAAAGCCTCTAGAGTGAAAGCTAATTAAGTTAATAGGTGTTTTAATTTAATAAAGGTTTGACATTAACATATATTAAATATAAGGAGTTTAAATAGTTATGTCAAAATTAAGTATGAGAATGAGGAAGTTATTAAAAAATATTATTTAATTAAACAATATCGCTATGACATTTTAGAAGTGATGTTTGAGATCGAACATGATTAATTTAATGGGAACTTATATCTCAATTAGATATAGTAAATTTAAATTAAGCCCCTTTAAATTAGATTTTACAATTAATTCAATTAGAGATAATTAGATTTGTCAATAGAAATTAATCTGATCATTGAGACATATAACCTTAGTATAAGGGGAGCTTAATTAATGAAATTAAAAACAAAAATATGATATACCCCCATTAGAGAAATTATTTACTATTGAACAGACTAGTTAAGTAAACCTTTTAAAAGGTGGACACTTAGTTGTAACGACATTGAGGTATGTTGACATAGGACATGAATCCCCTCAACCCCAACTGGGTACTACCCTAAATCTGTTAGGAAAATTTTATTCCTTTGAAGTTTTAAACTCTTTAGAAATTTTAGTGAACACATGGACATTTGTAACAGAAACTTTACTTTCATAAGAAGATTCAAAAAAAAATTCATGTGTTTTTGCCTTCAGTTTTGGGCATGACATTTTGGTATCAGAGCCATGTTCAACACTAGGAACCTTAAAATTGTTACGTTTCACCTAGGAATATATATTTCTTGGGTAGGAAACCCTTAGTTACGCTATTAACATGCAGAAATTAAATGGGAATGAGGACGTGTCCTTGTGATATGTGGGGATGCAGAGTGAGAGGCAAAGGTTCTAGAAGGGATCAAGGACCCCCTCTTGAATAGACTTCTGCCATCATCCTATATTTTAGGGACAGCTCTTGCGAGACATGTAATTGACAGAGTCCATATTCATATGTTGGGAACACAATGTTATGTTCTCAAATATAAGATTTTGTATATGCGAAGGGTCATGCTTGTATTGTAAACTTGAGATGATCTAATGCTTGGGTCCCCTACTATGGAAATTTTGGAGTACCCTTTTAGAACCAACCTAAGTAGCACCTTCTTGGGATGGATGATTTCCTGATATGAGCAACCCTGGAAAGTTATTCAGACTACTTGGTTGTTGTATTTCTATAGGCATTTAAGAGTTTAATGAACAATTGTGAATGTGTTAACAATTGTGGTAGTGATGCCATATGTTTTAGCTTGATGGATTCTATATTTATGTTGACCCCTTGTTGGTTGTAGTGTTTAGAAGCCTACGAGTGGCTTTATTTCTTATGTGCTCATGCATGGTTAGTATTGTTTATTGGTATCCTTGCATGGTTAGAGGAACTATTGATTTAATCCTAATGGGGTGTGATGCACTACACCTACTTTGTTATCACATCAGTGTGAGTGGTATTTAAGACAAAACCAAGTTGTACTTGGGCACCTTAAATTTTAGCATTATTGCACTTTCCTCTTATAGAGTGATGTGTGTACACTTTGGAAAATAACAGAAAGAGGTACCTATTAATGATGGAAATGTGTTTATCTATGGTGGTAGGTCATTTGGGTTAATGATCATTATCTCTAGAATTCTTGGTAGACTTAATATATGGGGAAACGATGTGTTATTGTTGCAGATGTGCAACATTCTTATGGGATACTACTTATTGTGTCATTGTGTGTGCATATCCTCCTTTCCTTATGACCTCACTTTTATCATGCACTATGTGCAATGAGTCCCTTGATTAAGGCATAACTATGCTTATTTGTGTAGAGTAGAGTTCGCTACAAAAATCTTAGAGTTCTATATGGTGTAAAAACTTTGAGCCAATTTAAGAATTACATAGTAAGTTGTAACCTAGTGGTGGGAATGAGCCTTGTGATGGATAATTGACCCTTTTGTAGAATGAAAATCACCCCCTCCAAGAGAGTTTGTTTAAACCTTGTGATGATCCTTTGGCTTAGGGTTGAGGTGGTAATAACTTTCCTAATGGAAACTACTATATGTGTGTGCAAGATAAAGGGAACTTGTATTGGACTTTATATTGCTATAGTTACTAGAAGTATAGTAATGCATAGGTGAAATACGTATTGTATTGCTACTCGATAGGTGAGTAATGGGTATGTGCTTTAGAATCCTTTGGTGGATACTCCCTCTTATGTGTTTGATTTCAATCACATTTTTCTATGAATGATTTTCTTGATTTATTTATTTTCTTGCTGGAACTTTCCATATGTGGTGTGGGATAGCATCTTTTGGATATTTCTTGTGATCGGAATTGGTCACAAATTTTTTTAATTATTCTTTATGACATTTGTCACATTGGATTTATTGTTGAAGTGAGCTCACTTTGAAATTTATTGTTGAAATTTAATTTACCCATTTGAACTTTTATTTTTTAGATCTTGGTGACTATCTTGAATGTTTTATTATGCTGGCCAGTACTATGTTTTGTGACTCTATAAGGCCCAATGTGGGCCACTTATAGTAAGTATAAGGGAGAACACCAAGGAGAACATACTATTTTTTTCTTGACAGGTAATACTGAACTTGTGATATAGAATCTCAACTCCATTTAAATTGTGTAGGAGTGACCATAATTATTTTAAACTTGAAAGGGAGTACCAGTCAGTAGTTATGTTGATGCATGGTAGAACAAGTTGTTCCAAACATACGAGTGGAGATTTGGCCCTATATGGGTGTTTATTCCACTTTATGTAATCTTGGAAATTATGTACCATGAAAGAAGGACTCTAGTGGCATGATTACTACTTTGAATAGTTAAAGGATAATTGGATATTTAAACAAACGTGTTGTGTGTAAAAATTAAAATTGGTACATAGATGTTTCTCCAGATGATGACCTTGCACCTTTTATTTGGTATAGCTCGAGCATTGAAATATGGAATTAAGCCCTAGCATACACCTCAGTGTAATTCCTTCTTTCCATTAATGTGAGTTAGGACTTGTGATGTCTCCTTTTCTAAATGATACTATGATGAATAGATGGGAACAAATTTTCTCCACTTATGAGTTTTGGTCCATGTCGCGGGCATTCAAGATTCTGTAGTGATATAAATATTAGAGTAAAAATATATTTTCACTTATTAATTAAATCATTATTGATCTAATTATTAAGTCACTTTTTCACTTATTAATTAAATCATTATTGATTTAATTATTAAGTCACTTTTTTATCTCTAGTTCACTTAAACTAAACTTTAGGCATATAATAATTAATTCTATTATTAATTATTATCATGAAACCTAGGTTTCTCCACCTTTTGGTGTTTGATCTATTTTATAAGGATTGATTTCTTTGTAATTATTAATTATTTTGTAATTCCTTATATTCTCTCTCTAAATGAATATTTCATCTTTCAGATCTGTTGGTACTCAAATCAACAGATTGGATTTCCTATGGACTTGCCAATCCAATGCTAGAAAACCCAAGTGATTTGCCCAACTAACAAGTCACAACCAAGGCAAGGTTGGAACTTCTGCGATTCTGGCTCTGTAAAACCAAGGTTGGTAGGCCTATACCTTGACTTATCCTTCAAGTTACAAGTATTTTTATAGAAGATAAGAAACACTTCAACCTTCTCTCTCAAGTATGGCAAGGCACTTGGAAGAAATCTAACTGAAAGTTATATATCATGAACTGTAAACTGAAATACTTTAAGTAATTGAAAGAATGTTTAGTAAATGTGTATGTAATTTGAAATGAACATATAGATAAGATATCACAAAACTATAAACAATGAACTAAATAACTATAATGAAAATAATGATTATACCAGTGCTTTATTCTACCATGGGAAATATACTCAAGATCATTCCAATCTTATGTTCAACCTCAGAGACAGTTTTACAAGAAAATTTATCACTTCAAAGGTGTTATGGAATGAACATGCAACCTTGAAACAAGTTTAGAGATATTTCAAAAGGATATTACTTCTCAAATGACAGACCAATTGACTGAGGCCTCAATAAATAGAATATAACCATTCAAAATGAGAAAAACCAATTGATAATAAAGACTATGAACTGGATCAGGAAGTATGCACATCAAACTATCACTTTGAAGAAGTTCTATTGATTTATCTGAGGGACTAATTGTAAAATGATAATGAAACTATTACACATGTGAAAGAAAAAGAACAAGTATCTTTATTGATTTTGAAAAAATAGTACATCCAAGTCCATGTTACACTTGTTGATTAAAAACTATCCAAAATTGTGAGGTTGTATTATATTGTATTGTCTTGTATTTTCAAATTTTACATTATGTATATATATGTGTTTGAGTGGCTTTCACACCTCTTTTGGGTGAAAAGACACAACCCTTATTAGAAATTATTTAACAAAAAACCAAAAACAAATTAAAAAATAACTACCTAACTTTTGGATTTGGCTTTGGTCAAAAATCCAAAACACCTCATGAAAAGATAATATTTCTACTAGAGATAGGAAATTTGATTTTCTGAACTGGTTCATTTTTATATTTTTAAAATTCAACAATCTTCAGCCTCTGTTGGCATCATCTTTGTAGTAGGTTGAAATTCCATCATTTTTTGAAGGCTTCAATTAGTTAGTTCCATTTATTTGTTTCATAAAGCTTCCTTCCTTTGATTTTTTAGTATGAAGAAACTTGCTTCTTGATAATGGATTGGGACTTCTAAATTCTCAAAATTTAGGATACCACCAATGGCTCTTTCTAGGGATGTATGATCCCTATGAGCATAGAAAGATTCCAATTATATCTAGAGAAGAAGACCAAGTATCCACACTTAATCTAATGCAAAGTTCAATCGGGTGGCCCTAGGCCCCAAAATAATGATCATTGTTTCTTTCGTCTATCAAACACATAATTATGATCATGTAATACTTTAGATCTCCCAAATACAATGTCACCAATCTCATGGACAACATTCATTGCTTTATTAAGACACTTTGACATTTTTTTACCCTTAGAAAAGTCAACAGGTGCACCGTGTTCCTTTCTAAATAGAAGATCCCCATGCATTTGATCAACCCTAAAAGTAACTAGATTAAGCTCTTCTTCTTGTATGCCTTTATGTACACAATATTCCATATACTCAAGATGTTTTTTCTCTTCACAAAAAGGATTTGGAGATAAATCGCATTCAGGAACTTCCTTCTTATCATGAATTTGATCAGATAGAATACTTAGATAATTTTTAGAACTAATATTCAACACATTCTCCTCATTATGTTTGTTTGATTCCATCTCATCTTCACATGTTTGATACAAATTCTTCTCATAGGATGACATAATACTTGTCTAAATTTCTGAATACACTTCCCTATACATATTTTGAGTTTCATCATCTTCAAAATGATCTTTAGGCCCAGTGTCTTTATCATGATATTGATGGACTTGATTGCATAGAAATTATTCTTCAAATAATGGACTCAAGGATATAGAGAACTCAGGCATATCTCCATGAGAGATTTCATCTGAAACTTCTTCGTGTTCATATTTTGTATGTTGTTCTATTTCATCTCCGTTATTTGATTCCTAAAAGTTATCATCTTCGTCATCTAGTACCCCTAAATATGTACTGATCCATCAACTTTCTTATCATGGTGACCACTCTTCTCAATGTGTTTTTGATATTCAATATCTAATAGGTCTAAAATTTCCTCAGTACTAAGAAATTTTCCTTCCTCATCATCATGGTTATTGATACCTGTCTCCATACAAATCTCATCATGTATAGATTCCTCTTCAACCTGATCCTGATTCTCTTCCTCCATGACATCATTATTTTCATGTACATGAATCCTTTTAGTCTCATCATAGATTTCAATAGAATTCAAATTTGGAGTACTTGTAAAATTTTCCCTATATTGATCCCTTTCTACCCTCAACTCTTCACATATTTGATCAAGAAAATCTATCAGTTGAGAATCATGGTAGATTCCAAAATCACAAAGTTTATCCATTAATTCCTTTCCAAGAGGCCTAAGATCTTAAGGTGTTTTTAGATAAATCTTTATCATTCTCATGAACAAATGTACTCTAGATTCTCCCTTGTATCTTTCCAAATTGAAGAATGTATCTAAATGGGATATGTAAGATTCCTCTTCCATAATGTAATTCAGATCCTCTTCCTGTTCATAGCACATATTTTTTTCATAACACATGTTTTCTTTTTCATCACTGAGATTTCCATTTTGTTCAATCTGATCATAAGCCTCATTTTCTCTATCTTCATCATCATCTTCTAATGCATGCATAAGGAACTTCAAATTAGGTTCATCTTGAGAGATTCCTGATCCTTGAAATTTTATTATGAATTCCTTGAGTGGAGGTCTAATTTCTGATGGTATCTCCTTATAAATGCTTGCCATTCTTATGAACAAATGCGGTATATACTCCCCCTAAAATCTCTCCAAACTAAAAAATGCATCAAGCGGAGACAAAATAGGATCCTCCTCCATGCTATAACTTTGGTCTTCATACTATTCATAACACATGTTGTCTCCTTCACTACTGGAATTATGAAACATATCAAGAAACCATTTCTCAAACTACCTCCACGATGAGATACTCTATGTAGGTAGTGATTCATATTCCTTTTGTGTATTATTTTTTAATGACCATGCAAACAACTTCATGGCATCATCTTCTATATCAACCTCATAATTATTAAGGAATATATGAAAAAAATCCAAATGATCAAGAGCTGATTCATTATAATCTCCATAAAATTCAGGAACCCTCTCTAAAAGTTGTGAAAACAATTCATTAGAACTACATTAAAACTTTCTAAGATCCAGACCTGGTATCAACGGGAATCAAAAACCTTTTGAACAGAATTTTAAACATTATGTAATAGATCTTCTATTACTAATTAAAGGAAAAATACTCGTACCTTCCAAGATATCTCCCTCATTGGAGAAATTAAAAGTTTCTGACATACAGGGTCACCACCTTTTTATCTCATTTTGATTCTTTTCCCTCAAAAGAGTCACTAGCTGAAATAATTTATAAAATAGAATTGCCACCTTCTTATCAGAAGAAAAATACTTACTATCTTCTGAGTTCTTTTCTCCTAGTAGAGTCTTAAATATATCACCAGAGCTTCTAGGTAAAATTAAAAATTGTTCATTTGAATAACTCCCCAGCAGAGTCGCCAATTTGTTGGTGCTCAAATCAACATATTGGAATTCCTACGGACTTGCCAATCTAATGCTGGGAAACCCAAGCTATTTTTCCAACTAACAAGTCACAACCAAGGAAAGGTTGGAAGTTCTACAATTCTGGCTCTGCAAAACCAAGGTTGGTAGGCCTATACCTTGACTTATCCTTCAAATTACAAGGATTTTTATAGAAGATAAGAAACACTTCAACCTTCTCTCTCAAGTATGGCAAGGCACTTGAAATAAATCTAACTGAAAGTTATATATCATGAACTGTAAAATGGAATACTTTAAGTAATTGAAAGAATGTTTAGTAAATGTGTATGTAATTTGAAATGAACATATAGATAAGATATCACAAAACTATAAACAATGAACTGAATAACTATAATCCAAATAATGATTAGAATAGTGCTTTATTCTACCATGGGAAATAGAGTCAAGATCATTCCAATCTTATGTTCAACCTAAGAGACAATTTTACAAGAAAACTTATCACCTCAAAGGTGTTATGGAATGAACATGCAACCTTGAAACAAGTTCAGAGATATTTCAAAAGGATATTACTTCTCAAATGACAGACCAATTGACTAAGGCCTCAATCAATAAAATTTAACCATGCAAAATAAGAAAAACTAATTGATAATAAAGACTATAAACTAGATCAGGAAGTATGCACATCAAACTGTCACTTTGAAGATGTTCTATTGATTTATCCGAGGGACTAATTGTAAAATGATAATGAAACTATTACACATGTGAAAGAAAAAGAACTTATCTTTATTGATTTTGAAAAAATAGTACATCCAGGTCCATGTTACACTTGTTGATTAAAAACTATCCAAATATGTGAAATTGTATTATATTGTATTGTCTTGTCTCTTTAAATTTTACATTATGTATATATATGTGTTTGGGTGGCTTTCACACCTCTTTAGGGTGAAAATACAGAACCCTTATTACAAATTATTTTAAAAGAACAATAAACTAACTAAAAAATAAATACCTAACTTTCGAATTTGGCTTTGGTCAAAAATCCAAAACACCTCATGAAAAGCTAATATTTCTGCTAGAGATACGAAATTTGATTTCCCGAACTAGTTCATTTTTAGATTTTTAAAATTAGACCATCTTCAGCCTCTATTGGCATCATCTTTGTAGCAGGTTGAAATTCTAGAATTTTCTGAAGGCTTCGATAAGTTAGTTCCATTTATTTGTGTCATAAAGCTTCCTTCCTTTGATTTTTTTAGTATGAAGAAACTTGCTTCTTGATAATGTATTGGGACTTCTAAATTCTCAAAATTTAGGGTACCACCAAGATCATTATGAGTTGTGTCTCCATTCTTTTCTTTTGTGACAGGTATTTTGCATACAATGGATCTTGGTGATTGAATTATTTGAATTCTAACATGGTATTAGAGCCTTTCTATTGTAGCCTGTTCTTCAGTTTTTTTGGAGCTCTGAGGGTTTCAAGTTTTTAGAGTTTTTTATGTGGATCTGGAGGGGAGTTTTTAATTGGAGAAATTTGGGCACAAACTTGTTAGAAGCTAGAGTTTCTATTTAACCAAAAGATTGACATATCAATGCTTGATACAACCACTAGAATTATAGAAGACATGGGAGTTTGTTAAACCATTTCACAAATCCTGCAAGGGATGCTAGGCTACTACCAATAATTCCCCTCCTAGCATTGTTAGTAATAACTGAGAGGGGGGGGTGTGAATTAGTGGCCTCAAAAATTTATCTCTTTTAATCCACTAATCAATACTTCTCACATTATTAAGTCCCAACAAGATGCATGCCATTGAAATATTTGAAACAAATAACTGTCTGTCGGTTTACCTTGTCTATCCTTATTCTCCTTGATAACCGATAAGCAGTAAACTGTATTTACCGATACTCAGTAAATATGCAGAGCATACCAGTCAATCCATAAATGCATATGTAGAATTTAAAATAGAAAAGTAATAAATCATACACATATAACACAAGGATTTTAACGTGGAAACCCTGTTAAGGGAAAAACCATTGGGACCGGTACCCCAAAATTTTCACTCTTCTGAAGTGAGCCCTGTTAGAAGCCAACCTTGTTAAAGGTTACAAACACACTGTTAAGTCTTACCTTGTTAGAGGATTTTCAATACATAGGTTGTCACTAAGTATCTAGCATCTATGCTACCATCCTTGAACCAGTCTCATGACTATGCAAATCTTACTACCATCCTTGAATCAGCCTCCTTCTTAGATTGTCAATAAGCTTTAGGTAAGACCGGTGCTACTATCATGATTCAACCTTTTGGTAATCTATTAGGATATACCTCAGTTACAAAAGACTGTTAAGTCCTGCTTTGTTAAGAGACTTAATGCTTTAATGGTTAAACTGAAACAAAATGACCTGTTTCTAATGCAACTTAATTGCAGATTTTCAGATCTATTTACTTACAATATCTTTCTGATCAATGTATCAATATGATTCCTTTGTACTCAACTCTTTCTTCTCTATGATTTTGTGCTTCTCTGTCCGTTGATGTCTGCAGAATTCTTTAGCTCTCCCTCAGCTTGATTGATCAGGACTGCATGAAGTTAATCCTTCATTAGTTTTTCTTCAGCATCTTCTATCAGTTCACTCCCCCATGTATCTGATTGCTTCTCGACCACCTCACCATGAGAATGAATTATGATTGTCTCTTAAATAGACATGATTTCCTTAATTCTAGGTTCTTGATTCTTGATTCTTGGCGTGAACAATAATCCAGCCAATTTGATTTATGGCTTTAACTCCTGATTTATCTCATAGTTATCTTCTTGCCAACTGTACAAATCACTTTACTTAACTAGATTTGAATAAAAATAAATAAAACAACCAGTTAAGTCTATCTGTTAGCTCTGCCAGCTAGATATTTTGTCATTTTTTGATCTCTCTATTCTGTCGGTCAAATCTGTAGTTTGTCACCGGTGACAACTGCCAGTTCCTTCGGTGTCGCTTCAGTTAGCTTTGGGATCTCCATCCATCAGGAATCATTGGATCTTGCTCATTGGGAAACACTGTGTTAAGCTCGTCAAGCATCCTTTGATTTTGCTTCATTGGGAAATACTATCTTTTACTCGTCGGGCATCACTATGAATTTTATCTTTGTCTTTACCGATGGTGTGCACTCTATCGGTGTATTATGTCACTTAGTGAATACTTGAATTTTATGCATTGTTGAAAGCATAACCTATATTCCACTGGTTCTCTGAAGTATTTGGCATTATGTATATGACCATACAGATGATATCAAGTTGACATCAATGAAAATACAAACCATTAACTAATTTAATGTCTTGCATCATCTTCAACTTAATATAGTCAACCATTTAATCAATTACATGTCATCAATCTCTCCCTTTGGTATTGATGGCAACATGCTATATTATCATACTATATTATTTCTATTACAATATGAAATACACTTGTTGAGATTCATCAAATTACCAAATAGTTTTTTTTGATAACCAATAAAATGCCTGACCGCCGGTAAGCTCTGTTTAAGCTTAGATTTGATTCTTGCAGCTTTCCTGTTTCTTCTTCTGATGTGTTGTGACCTCTATTGGTGTCAATTTTCTCTTTGAATATACTATGTTAGCTCTTTTTCTTGCAACACTTACCTAATGATGACAGTATTTCTGGTATAGTCAGTTGCATCCTCTTTTAGGCAAGAGAAAGGCTAATTTCTAAGGATTGGATAATATCCTTCTTAATTTTTGAGCTCCACATACTCAGGCAGGTTTTACCTCTTAAAGATTACTGATATCTCAGTCTGTATATTTGGTGGATTGTTTCATTCACTGGGTATGAACCAAAAACCTCACTATAACAACTTATAGAACAATTTAGAGATTGCAATGACCAGTTTGAAATAGAGTACTATAAGCCAGGCTATGGTTTTGAGAACATACACCAATGAATCAAGGATTTGCATCGTTCTTCCTTTTGTCTTTAGGAGGGATAACCTAATGATTCACTCTCTAAAGAATCAACAAAGTGGACACTGCCCTGCTGACATAAGTCCTTGATGAGTTCAACTTATATATTTTAGTAACAAGTATGTGTAGAATAATTTTGAATGCTTTTGAAATCTTAGATGATGATAGATTATCATACCCAGGTCTAGATCAGTGCTTATCCTTTGGGTTATAGAGTGAAAAGCTTGAAATTTCACATAAACAAAGCACTGTGAGTTGCCTTACAACCTACATGCAATTAGGATAAGTTGCCTTACAAATTATCTGATTACCTCTAAAGTATCAAATCCTTAAATGCTGCTATGCTTCCTGAAACTACTCACAAAACTTAGTTCTTTACATGAAAGAAACTTGCAAGTAATTAGATAGTCACCTTGTAACCAAAATACTTCAGACTACCTTACAATCTTAAACATAAAAAAGCATACACAGGAAATAAAGAGACAACAATAAAGAAGAGTAAAATTGCACCGTATTTTATTGATGTAATCCTTCTTTCATACATAAGAAAAAAGCTTTGAAGCTTGAAAGAACACAGGCACGGATTTAGAAAGACTGATTCTTTATATTAATTTTCATCCTCTCCTGAAAATACAACTCTCTTCTATATATATAGGTCTTCAACCATCTTGGAATCCTTTTCAAAAGGATGCTACAAGCTTCGGATGGTATCAGAAAACCTAACCCTAAAACTATAGAAGAGACAAAAAGAAAGAGAGAGAAGAAGCGGTAGAATGACCAAGTCAAAAAGATAAAAATAGATATTCTTTTTTCTTCTCCCGATCTAGCAAGTTGATCTGATAGTGTACATAGTAGATGGAAGTAGTTATGTTGAGTCTGGATGACTGTGCTTTCAGATTTACCTACATTCTCCTTTTGCAATAACTGTCCTCTTTATCTTCAATGGTGAGGTACCAAGTAGTCATCTTTACTCATCGTCCAAAATTTCTTCTTCTACTGCTGGCTTCTTTTTCTTGGGTGTAGTCATCACTTCCCATGCTTTCACTTCATCATCTGATGGCCACTTGAAGTCCTAAGTACTATGTAGTTGGACCTTTTGCCTGTCCCATCTTGCATCAGTGATATTATTGACATCTACTAGAAACTTATTGATGTCAGTTTCTGCCTTGAAAGCTTCGTCCAATATCTTATTGAACCCTTCTACATCAATATTAGTTCCTGAAATAAATGCCTCATTACTAGGCATTTTGCTGTCAAACTCACCCCTCTAGGAATCTAAGGCCTTTACTTGATCATCATCTCCTCTTAAGGAAGGTATAAATCTATTAAAATCATCAGAAAAGAGGCTTAACTTTACCTCAATTTGGTTCAATTTTCCCTTAAAGGATGAGAGAGCAATATTAACTCTTTTGATCTCATTTTCAACTTCAGTCACTATCTCTGGCACATCTAATCTCAGGGATCGCAATAATGCTAACTTCTCAAATAATTGCACCCTAGTAGACCACTTAGTAAAATAGGCATTGAGGATAGCCAAATACCCCATTACCTCTGTGTGCAAAGCTGGTAATTTGTTATAGGTGTTGAGTATAACATCAGCTTTATCTTTTAAGATATCAATTCTATGTTGCAGCACACCTTTCAATGCTCTTAAAGCAACCTCATTTCCTTTCTCTTCCTCAGCCTTTTCCTCAACCACCTCTTCAGAATTTACTTTGTCTTCAATTTGCAGGGGTTGTGGTACATACATTACCTCAGGCTTTGTTTCCAATTCTTCCATCAATTTATTTATCATCTGATCCCTCTGATAAAGTTGCACTCGGCACATTTCTCTATCTTTTGCCAATGCACTAGTCTCTTCCACCAATGTGCTGCACCTTTCAGACAATTGCTTAGTTTTGTCTTCATTCAAGTGAGCCCAATGTGTCATGATTTGGGATATCTCCAAATCCCCTGTATTTTGCATTGTCCATACCATTTGATTGCCAACCATATTCTCTTGAATATTCACCACTTGGGGTTTTGTGTCTTTTGGGCACAAGCTCCACATTGCAAAGGCCTGAGACTTTGGGCTATACCCAAATCCTTTTATTACATTGCCTATTTGAACTTCACTAGCCATCTTGAGGTCTGGCTGTTTCCTTATTTGATCAATAATGAAGGCGGATGCTAAGTCCCAACCCTCAACCAATAGTATTTAACTTTCTAATACTAATTTCCTGGCATCCTCTGGTGAAATATCCTCATTTTTAGGATCATAGTTTTTCAAGGCCACCAATGCCTCATTAGTTATGATCTCTTGATCATCAACTGTCAATTTTGCTCTTATTTTTTCTTTTTTGTACCATCTCAGGTAGTCTTTGAACTCCTCAGTTTTTACAAAGTTATCATCATTCAAAAACTCTTGTTGATGAATCAATCTCTCATCAATATAGGCCTTAAGGGGCATCTCAACCTCATCATCTAAATCAGGCTGCTATTTCTTACCTTCTCTGATTGCCTTTCTTAGGTTATGATCATATAACCTATTGCCAGGTACTAAGGCCTTAGCCTTATCTTTCTTCTTATTTTGCCCTTCAGTTGAAGGCTGACCTATTTCTAATTTCTGCCTCTTTACAGCAGGTTCTTCTATATCATCTAGTTGGGCAATAACTGTCAAATCTACAATGTGACCCTCTGCTCCCTGCAACTGTGGTGTTTCAGCAATTTTTTGCTGTGATGGAGCATACATAGTAGGACGTGCATAATCACTGTCACTACTACTATTGTATTCAGATTCTGAATGATCAGGTGTCTGAGCACCTTTCTTGTCAAGAACTATATCCAATTTCTCTATAAGCACATAATAGTTGTCTATCATGGCTTTAATTCTGTCAAAATATGGGAGATCAGGGTAAAAACCCCCAAAAGACAACCCATTTCTCTTTATTTGTGTCTCAAGTTTTAACAACTCCTGTATCCTCAATCTTCTTGTATGAATATCATCTTCATCCAAGAGATTCTTTGTTGCATCTTCCTCTATACACTCACAATGAACATTAGTATTAGGGATTGTAGGAGTATACAATCTCCTTACCCCTGCCATAAAACCCTCTGGGTCAATGTATCTTTAAGGGGCTGCCCCCATCCTGTATCCTTCCAACCATTGACCTACTGCATCAATGGCACCCTTGCCAATTGTGAAATTAGAAATCTTAAACTGCCTAGGGGTCAAATTCCCCTTCTTATGTGGCGCAAAATGCTCATTGTCTGTCAACAATAGCTGCCATATAAATTCCATTGCTGCCACTCTTGCTGGTGCATAATATGGCAAAAGATAAGGTGGGTGAATACACCCACATACCCTAATGACTGTGTAATTCTCTTCCAAAAAGAAGTCACCCCAATTATGCTTTCCACCCCAGCTATCTGTATACTCACATGGCCTAAGAAGTTGTATAAATTTTAATGGGATTCTTGTTCTGCTGGTCCCCAAGCTCTGTACTATTGGATACACAATCCAATTCTGAAAAGCACAATAATCACATTCCCTAGAAGTATATTTCCAAGCCCTCACCCAAAATTGGATAGGATTTGGTCCTGCTTGGTAGAATCTCTAAGGGACTAGATTATTAACATCCATGATAACAAAATTGAAATGCAAAAGGAGATGCATAAGAACAGAGTAATGTAAAAACTTGGGCTCCTTCTCCTTTGGGTTCTTTATCCTCTTCTGTGTTGCAATGAAGCCCTCATGCATTTCATCTATGATGTGATGAATATAATCATAACTATTATTGGAGTGGACCTCTTGTAGGTCCAACACCATCATCAAAATCCCTGCATCAATCTTCTCTGCATCACCATCTATCCCCAACACTCTACACAGGGCATAGGCAACATACTTGATATAGAAGTGTAGATCTTTATAATAATATGGGCAGCTCCTGGACATAGGATCTAAATAATTTGTCACTTATTTTAGCATATGCTTTAGAAACTGGCTCCAAGCAATCCCAGGCTTCAAAGTATACCTCTTTTGCTACTTTTTCATGTCAATTTTGGTAGACATGGTGTTGTATAAGCTAAAGGCTTGCATGAATGAATTTCTGTTTAATATCAATAAGGCAGTGCCATCATCCCTTCTGATGGTCTTGGAAAAAACATCATAGTGATTGGCTAGGTCTAAGAACAATTCTACATCCAGGAAGACATCAGGGACAATTAACCTGGCTAAACCACAGGTCCAAGGGTTTGATACTGGGATGGCCTTGTCATAATTTTTATAAAAATAGTTGAAGAGCGAAAAACCTGTTGTTCCTGGAGTAACAGCATCTCGAACATCTTTATATTCATCAATGAGCACATTTGCATTAACCTTTTTATTTTGTGTTGAACCAGGAAGGAGATGGAGGAATTCATCTGAATAATTCACTTTTCCCTTTGCCTCGTCCTCCACCCTTTCACTTTCACCACTGGTCGAGGCTACACTCACCGCTCTGCTCATTGTTTTCAATGCTTGAATTCCCTCTTCTTTACTGGTATTTGAAACAAATCTATCACCATTCTGTGCACAATTCTGGAAACAATAAACTCTTAAATCATAGAAAACTCTACAAATCCTTGAATTTTACTCTGTTTTGGAAACTGAACTCTTTAAGTTTAGAAACTCGAAAAGCAAGGTGAATCTAAATGAACAAGAAATCATCTCCTTATAGTAACCATTCAAAGTACATAGCTCATGATTCTCAGAACATCAATTCTGTCTTTAATTCCACATACTGTGAACATAATTGAAAACCTAGCCGTAGTTTCCTGAGTGTGACAGGAAAATCAAATTTGTAAAACTGAATCCTCGGAAAAACCTTATAAAATTCAAATGAACTGACGTGTCACCCTAGGATTGGCCCTCTATCATACATCTCAGCTACCCTTTTTCTACACAGTGATCAAAATCCAAAAATCTGATTGGCCTCTGAATAATTCATACTGACATATTTAATACTAGCGCCTCTTTTCAAAATTTAGCATTAAGCGACAAGGTGACTGCACTCATTTTCTCTACCTTTACTAACTAGAGTCAACATTTGGTGATCATGCGACACAAGGAAATCTAAGTCGCCAGTGGTTATCACTAACCCACATTTTTTTCTCAGACTATGCGACTAACAGTTAGTGTTAGCTTCCGCAGTTATTTCTTAGTCACCAAATGTTATCTTTCCTTCACCAGACTGCGTGGCAACCCTTAGTCGCCTGATCGCCAAATGAAAATGTTGAATGCCAAAAACTTCATGAGACATCAAGACAAAGCATCATGTCCTTAAAATCATCTTGCGACCTCGCAACATACCCTTAACCGCTGAGTCGCGAGGACTTTTCTCTTTAGGCTTTTTAATTCTCAGACTTGGTGACTACCGTAGGATCCTTTAATGATTTCATCTAATGGCTATCACTTAATCACCAAGTAACTTATCATAGCTTTGAAATATCTTGAGACCCTGCGACTAGCAGTAACCCTTAAGTAGTCTCATAGTCGCCGAATACTCTTATACCTTTAAGCGATCATTCTGAAATCCATTTACCTCCTGATAGATGTCTTCTTTTGACTTGAAATCAGAGTTATCTGGTGACAACCCGACTATGCTTCATCACAAACCATAAAAGGTTAGTCACAAAGTCTCAGAATTTTCAACTTAACTGGTCTCTTATCTAGAGACTGCACGACTAAAGGCTTTGCATGACACTTTATATTAGACTTACTTAGTGACCATGCGACAAAAGGAAATCACAGTGTCTCTTAATAAACTCTTAACTATGGAAAACATCTCGCGACCACCCGACTCATCTGTGGGCCCACTGACATATTACTTCTCTATTCAAAAGATTCAGTGATCAAGCGACATAAAGAAAATCATGAAGTCTGGGAAAGAACAGGGAATATTTAGTTATTACATGAGACAATGTGACAAAATCTAATTGCAAAGTCAGGGATAAAAAGGAATATGTTGTTTCAAGTTGTGCGACTAAGCGATTAGAAAAGGACTCATGACTAAAGTGAGGTGAAAAGTAACTGAGAAACATAAGGGGATAACGCCTTAGGGTTTTTCTTCAAATTTGAACATTGAAAAGGAGCTAGGGTTTAAGACTTCTAAAAATTTTCACAGGTTTTAGGCTTAAAAACATAAAAACTTGGAGAGGGAAAACCACACAACTGAGGGAAAGGAACCAAAACCCAAAATACAACCAACATACTGTATCTTTGATGTCACTGCTTTGTATTTGCAACTTTTATACAAATACTCTCCCTTTGAATATGATCTCTCCCTGTTTGGAGTAATCTGATAATGAAAAGTTTCTGATGATAATATGGAAACATTCTCTCCCTTTGACAACAATGCCAAGCAAATACTTTACAAATATCTGACATTTTATCAACCAATTCCTTCTTTCCATAATATATTCCTTGAATTTCCCTCATCCATTGTCAATATCAATCTGTTTTGTGTTTGGTTCTTATATATACCTATATGTATATGGATGTAGCGTTGAAGTTCAGCTTTTGCTTGCATCAATCATGTTTGATATGTTGATAATGTATGGTTGATGCAACCTTCAGTCCTTTTAATGACTGTTAGACATGGGTTTTACCCCTAGTCTCTTCCTCATTTATTCAAATGTATCCTTTGGTAGTGGCTTGGTGAAGATATCAGCCAATTGTTCTTTTGATTGCACATATTCAAGTATCACCTCTTTTTCTTGAACTTTTTCTCTCAAATAATGATACTTGGTGGCAATGTGTTTAGTCTTTGCATGCATTACTGGATTTTTGGAAATATTTATTGCACTTGTGTTATCACAATAAACAACTACTGGTTCTTTAATCTTCATATGCATATCGTCCAGAAGTTGTTTGATCCATGCAATATTCAAGCAGTTTGTAGCAGCAACAACATATTCTTCTTCTGCAGTAGACTGAGAGATGCATCCTTACTTCTTGCTAATCCATGTGACAAGTTTGTCACCCATAAAGAATGCTCCTCCAGTTTTTCTCTTTCGGTCATCAAGATTTCCAGCCCAATCAGCGTTGGTAAACACTTTTAGTTCAAATTTTCCTTCTCTTCTATACCATAAGCCAAATTCCTCAGTATTTTTTAGATATCTTAGAATTCTTTTCACAGCAGTCATATGTGATTCCTTGGGGTTAGCAAAAAATCTAGCAACAATTCCTACTGCATGTGCAATATCTGGTCTAGTGTGTACAAAATACATGAGTTTTCCTATCATGGATCTGTATAGAGTTTGATTTACCTCTATTGTCTTGTCTTCTTTTGTTAATTTTCATCCAATAGCCATCGGTGTTCCAACAGGTTTGAAATCTTCCATCTTAAATATTTTTAGAACTTCTTTGATGTATTTGGACTGAGTGATGAAAATACCTTCACTTTGTTGAATGATTTGTAGGCCAAGAAAGAACTTGATCTCTCCAAACATAGACATCTCAAATTCCTTTCTCATTTCATTAGAAAATGATTTGCATAGCATATCATTGCCTCCAAATATGATGTCATCAACAAATATTTCAG
>MU227649.1:49762-82237 GCA_018584345.1 Thuja plicata | reverse complement strand
GGTATCTTATCCTCTCTTGATCAAAGTTTCGTATATGCTAAGATTGCGAGAAGATCATATAGGTCACTCCAAGGTTCCTTTCATGTCAGGTCTTGACCATGGATAAGCTCGGTGGTAAATGTGATTTTCTGAATATCACAAGGGGCCTTACATTTTCAATCTTGAAAGATATGCAATGAAACGCTTTTTTGGAATTTTTGGAATATGCGGAAAGCAAAAGGAAGTAGGGTTCAAAAATTGTAATCTACTCCTAAGGGAAATGATAGAAATAGTCAAGCCTTAGGTGGACAAATTCCCAATAACCAAGTTTTGCTTCGCCAAGTTATACTACAACTACATGAGAACCGGTGCAATATTCAAGGTTTATGAAGAGGATTTTCATACAACCACAGACGCCATCATGAAGAACAATGTACGCGAATGATAGAAGTTAAGCATATGCATGAATGAGGTTCAGGCTAACTTTGCACAACAATTTACAATCAGTAAAAAGTCAAAAGTATGAACCGGAGGAACTTGTCAAAACACCATCATATTTCTTATTGCAATCACAACACTTCATGTAACCTTATCCAACAAATCTAACTAAATGAGGGAATTATGAGACCAAGAAAGCACTAAAACACATCAAGTATTCACCATGAAACCAACAATGAAAACTTTATTGTCTCAGTAGCTCTTTAGAAACAATCTCAAAATTCACTCCCTTACAAATGAGAAGTGAGGCCTTTATATAGGTCCTCGAATACAATTAGTGGCTCGGATCAAACAATAATTGATGGCCTAGATTTTTCCACCTCAGCCCTAATTAGGGTTAGGTCAAGGAAGAGGGAACCCACATTAATGCAAAAAGGAATCCACCATCATAGTGGGCACTAAATACCCATTATACGTGCATGGTCAGAAGGAGAGTGGGGTGCAATAAATGACCATTAACGGTGCCCACTATGCATTAAATGCATTTCTATCATGGAATCTACCTTTCACCACTCTGCCTGAATGCCTGGAATCTTCCTAATACTTCTTCTAACTCATCTACACTGACACTCAGTGATGATTCCTGCTTGAATTCCAAAGTTACTATAGCTCGTTCAGCTTTCCTCAAGCTATCCTCCCATTCCGGCAACAAATCTTGAGCAGTGTGCATATCATTCGAGAAGGTGGAGAAGTTCTTGAAATTATCCCTGGTGAAGAAGTTCAATCTAAAGAAATCCTCCAATTTACTCTTCAGGTTGTCCACAGTTATCTCCTTTTCATACAACCTTTTTGATACCAATGATGCGACAGTGTTGGATATTTCTTGCTTGATGTTCTCAGCTATTCCCTTCAATCGAGAAGATTCCTTAGTGAGATGCCCAAACATTTCCTTGGCCATGAGCACAGCTCCATACCATCAGGTGAAATCATATGCTTCTCCCTCTTTGATGATCCCATGGTCAACTAGCACCTGTCTGGGCATCTCCATCAATTCTTGTAATTCCACGATCATCTCATCCTGATAGATATGCTCATCCTCCCATGATTCCTCCATGCACTGAATCCAGGAAAGGATGGCCAATGCCTTGTTGTAGACTCGCACTAAGTCCTCAGCATGCTTGTGAGCTTCATTTTGGATGCCCTCGATCCAAGCCTCTGCACCTTGAGAATTTCTCCTAATCCTATCTATACTCTCTACTTCCTTAGTTGGAACAAGTAGTGGAGGGACAAAAGATGGACCTTCTTCCCTTACTGGCTGAGGTAGACATCTGATGTAGTTGCATAATGCTCTAATCTCTCCTTTCTACTTTTGATACTTCTCTTTTAATCTCCTCATCTTATTCTTAACTGCCTGTGTAGAATCATCAAGATCTTCCAATACCTGCTCTCGGGAGGCATGACCTAAGTCAAAATCGGCCACGTTATACTCATCTAGAGCTATTTGATCCTTTTCTTTGTCCAAGGCTGGTGTTGCAAGCTAAAGGTTTCTAGACCCAGACTCATCTCATACAATCTTCGCAAACCTCTTAGCCTTTCCCTTCTCATGTGATTGGTTAACCTTGTTCATAATTTTGTGCAATTCGAAAGCTAGGTCAACATCCTTTTCCTGACTTCTTTGGAGCCTCTGCCTTACCCATTTTGGAATGGCGGCTCCTTGATTATTCTGAACTACCATCTACTTTTTTTCCTGGACCGCCCTTGTATCAATTTCCTCAGCTCTAGGACTTTCTACCATCACCTCTGGGGTTGGTGTCTTTATCATGGGAATCTCATCTTTAGCCATGGGAATCTCTTCCTCTATTATCCTTCTGAAGAAAACACAAAGACTTTCCTTAGTGGTAACATCTTGTTCCTTAATTTTTGCTGGTGCAAGCCTTTCATTGGCATTGATGCTCAATCTATCCTGAACTGACCTCGTCACATGTTTCTCTCCTTGCTCATCTCTCCCCCTACTTGATTCTACTTCTTTCCTAGAAAAGGCACCTATCTCCTGCACACTTGGAGTCCTGTTGGGTGAGGATGGCATCTCCTCGACTCTTGGTCTCTTTTTTTGTGGCTCTTCGATATGGAGATCCAACCTTCTCTTTGTGTGTGTTTCCTGAGAAATATTCCTTTCTTTTCTGTGCTTCGCACTCCTTGAGAAAACTCCTCCTTCTTTGATCCTTTCTCCTGATGCTTGCGTTGTTCTTTCATCCCGTAGTGCTTGATGCCCTAATAACTCGTAAGTCCAGTCCTCCTTTGGTATACTCATTCTACCAAGTTGGAACTCAATCCACCACCTTGTGAAGTCCAGGACTGGTTTTGCCAAAACATCAAGATCTGGGATCTCCTTTCTTTGCCAGTCATAGTGACAAGTAACCCTTTCCTTTTCTAGATTATACCCTTTTTGAAGCACATTTGGATCTTCCTTCATTTGATCAGGTATGTGAAAGATTTTTCAAGCTCTGATGATGTTTAGGGGCAATCTGGAGTGCATCCTTTTCTTAGTCTCATTTTCATCTACAACATTGGCCCAAAAATCCTCAAGGTGTGTCCTATGCTGATACCTTTCTCCTGCCATTGACTTTATTTTTTTATAAGGATCAAAATCTAGCCTTCCTAAGTAGAATGGCAGATGGAAGAATTGTAACTCATCCTAGGATCTCTCAGCCGCCCTTAGACATGGGCACATTTCAGCTTTATCTTCTCCTATGGAAATCGGGAAATCCAATCCCAGCTTCTTCTTTCCTTTTTGAATCTTGTCATACACTGTCAATTGTCGAGTAAGATCTAACAGAACCATATTATCCATAGGATATCTTGGTAGCTTGTACGGTTGTGCCAAAAATCCTTGCACTCAGATGTAGGAGAAGGTTGGAAACTGAATGAACCAAGCTTTGCATTCCTCCCTTAGCTTCATTGCTCCTTTAGACAATCTCATGTGCAATTTATTTTGCAGGCTTCTCACAATTCACATTGCGAAGGCATCATTTACCTGGACATAACCATCTATGGCCCATAAATATAACTGAGGGTAAGACTCATGAACTTTCAGCTGAGAGGCACCACTTCTAATTTCTCCCTTACATCACAATCCTTCATATCTTGTATTTCATGCCAACATGTATATGACATAGGAACTCATGTAAAAATTTTGTGATTGCTCCAGGTTTGCCAATTGTTCACTAAGGTTGTCATTGATCATTCCCGCCTAGTCCATGTGATTGTGCTCTTCAACCACCTGCTCAAAAAAGTACCACATCCATGACTCAAATAGATAGGAGTGTGGCAGGCCAAAGATTCTACTCAGCATCATGATCAAGTCGCTGTATTCTCTGTGGAAATCCAACCAAACCAACTCCTTTGGAAATTTTGAATGGTGGGATCTATTCTTTCTCAACCACTTCTCATTTATGAAATTTTCACAATATTGAATTCCTATAGAAAAAAATTTATGTGCCTACTCCTTTGTCTTCAACACCAATTTCCTTGAAGAAGGGATTCCAAACGCCTCAGCAATTGCTGGTGGAGAAAGGTCTCCAATGATGTTTCCATCAAAATCTTTGATTGTTCTATCTTTTGAATTGAAGTGCCTGGCACATTTCATGATTAGCTCAGAATGCAGAAAAGCGGGAGCAAAGCCAGCTGTAGCCACAATTCCACTGTTCATAATTCGGGTGGCCAAATTGGTCAGTTGATGATCTTTATACCCAAACATTCTTCTGTGAAACTCTGTCATGTCTAAGCCTCCGAGATTAGTATCTCCAATCTCTGCCCACTTCGAAACAATTTTGGATTCTGGGAAAAAATTCCTTTGTTCATTCTTTATCAACTATTTCCTCGTCATGCTCGTTCCTCTTGGCTCAGCCATTCCTGCAAAACAAAAAACAAAATAAACATAATAATTTGTGCAGGAGAAGGAAAAAGAAGACCAAATTCCTATGAAGGAGGAAACTCCTAAAATCTGACAAATTCTTCATCTTTTCTCTCAGTGGTCAAATCTCTCTCTTCTTCATGAAATCATGTTTCTCCATCAACTTACTGGAAAAAATCCTTTGAAACTTTTGATCTTGAATTCTTCACATCTTTTGAAAATAAAGAATTCTCTTCTGTTTGGAAATTTTTCTCTCTCTTCAAAGATCCTGCTCAACTTTCGAAGAAAACTTCACTCGAATCCTCTTGATTCCTCAAAATCTCTCATCAACCTGTTTCTCAAACTTTGTGTGATGACAAAATGAGAGAGAGAACTTCATATATAGAATAAAACCCTGAAAAGTTGCTTTAAAAGCTAGGAGCTAAATTTAGGAAACTGCTAATTTAGGCAAAGATTCTTTCCCATAAGCACCACTTGTCACTGTTTTTCTCCAATTTTTTCAAAAAACTTCCAATCTAAGCGCTTTACTTTAGGATGAAGTTTCCATTTTATCCATCCTCTTGTTTTTCTAATTTTAAATATTGAAAAAGAATGAATTTCAATATTTAATCTTTTAATATCAATCCAAAAAATGTGATTTAATTTCACTTTACTCTTCCAAATTTTGTATTTAACTTGTCGCTTTTTATTAATATTTAAATATAGATAAAAATAAATATTTAATTAATAATTTCTCCTCTTTATTGCCTTTTTTTGATTTTTTGAGGGTTTTTTAATTAAATATTAAATAAATTAATATTTAATTAATATTACATTTAAATTAAAAAAAACTCTTTCTTTTCAAATTTCTAGCTTTTGAGTTTTTTTTTAATTTCCAAATTTTGGATTTTTTCAGAATTCTCCATAATTTCTACTTTTTCAACTTCTCCATGATTTCATGAATTTTCAAGATTCTCCATCTTTCCAGATTTTTGAGTTTTGGATTTTTTCACAATTTCAGAATTTTCCAACTTTGGAATTTTAAGATTCTCCGAAATTCCAGAATTTTCAAAAATTCTCCAAGTTTCAAACTTCCTCAGTTTTCAGATTTTTCGCATGCTCGAAATTTTCAAAATTTTCATGATTTGAATTTTTTTACTTTTCACTTTCTGAAATTTCAGAATCCTCCAAGATTCCCATTTTCGAAGTTTTCCATTTTTTATTTTTTTTTTGAAATTTTCAAATTTTCCCCATTTCTCGACCTTGGAAATTTTCACATTTTCCAAAATTTCAATTTTTCAAATTTCCAACCTTTCAGAGATCCAATTTTAAATAAATCACATTCCGAGCTCTCAATCGACTTTAATCTTTGCGATTACTTTTCGACCAATAGTTGAACGAAATTTCCCATTTCAATCTTTCATCGTCGTCGCCCCCTTTCAATTACCTTTGAAAATGTTCACATGAATAGACCACAAAAAGGGGGGCATTTTAAAATTTAAGCCTCTCGAAAAAATAAAAATTAAAAACTCTCAACTACCACCGTAATGCATCCGAGCGCACTTTTAAGAAAGTGAAGGATTTTGGATTTTCCTTCAAATCCATGAAACTGCGCCACTTATTTTCGTCGACTGAGACTTTGGTGGGAATGAAGGATTTTGGATTTTCCTTCAAATCCAAGAAAGTGCACTCCTTCACTATCGGGCGGGAATTTAGCATTGGTGAAGGATTTTGTTTTTCCCTCAAATCCATGAAAATGCGCTTCTAATTTCTCGTGGGCGGCATAAAAGCTTGGTTTTAGATTTTCTATTATCGAGGACTCCATGAACTCCATGGAAGTATGCTTCTTCTTTGTTAGGCGGTATTTTGGTGAAGTGAAGGAGGATTTTTTCTTTCCCTCAAATCCATGATTCCCCGACTTGCATGGAAATGCACTTCCACACTTCTGCCGGCGCGATTTTTGGTTTGTGAAGGATTTTGGAGTGAGTTGACCATCCTCCACCTACGTTGAACTGCGCTCTTTGTTCAGCGTATCCTTTCCTTTCATGGTGGATATTCTAACTCCTAAAGAACTTCTCTTCTCATTACCTCCTACATCAAAGGGCCCCAATCAGTTCAAATCTCGGCTTGCACCCGAGCATTCCATGTAAATGCAGATGAACCTTTAGCGTGGGATATCAGAAATGATCCCATTTGTTTCACCCTGTTGATGCCTGGAAGGATGAATTGTCTGATTCTTTAGGACTTTCTATGTTTTAGCACTAGTGAGGGCACTTTCAAAATTATGGACGATTTGGCTTCTGAGAATCATCTATTACTTGCACAGGTGGGCTGGCTCATTCTGCAACTTCCTTCATATGATAGCTTTGCATTGTGGGAGCTTGCAAGGAATGCTTCCTTTTGCAAGACTTCATCATTATGTACCAGCCAATTTCATCATCCCAAGATATGAAGACAATACTGGGCATGAATCAGTGTTCCCCATGTTATTTCTGATTCTTTATGTGGGAACGCATATCCTATAGAGTGTGAACCTATTCTGATTCTATTCAGGACTGCTCTCTCCATGGTGAATGACCGAAACTTGTTGCTCCAAATCTTAGAACTGGAAGGAAAAATAGAGCTACTGAGACAAAGCCCAAAAAAGGGGGGCAAGCAAGCTAAAAGAAAAAAATAGGGGTCCCATAGGAAATGGGCGAGTTGTGAGAATGTCACAATAGGACCTTGATCATATGTCACCATGGTGTCATCAATCTATTTGATGTTCTCATTAAGGACTTCTAGAGATGGTGCAAGTGCATTTCTCAATTGGGTTTGTCTTATTCTTATCTTGCTGATTTCCAATTTTGCCTTCTCAATTTTATCCAACTGTCCTTGATAGACATTATTGCAAATGTTCATGTCTTGCGTGGATGTTTCAACTGATTTTCTTATGCTATCCACCATGATATCTGCCTCTTCTACCTTTTTAACATGCTCAGAGGTGAACTTCATTCTGTCCATGCAGTTTGCTATGACTCTCTTGCCTTTAGCTGCCAATTCTTTCAGTATGGATTGCCCAATCTTTAAGGAGTTCAAGTCTAAGGTAAAGTTCTTTACCAGATCATTCAGTCTCTCCTTCTTATATTCATCTTTAGCAATCTTAGTAGCAGAGTCTACTAAACTTGTAAAGTGTGATTTGAATTTTGTCAAAATGTTGTCCACATCTTCAACTGATTGGACTTTGGCTACTTTCTGATCAGCAGACACTAAGTCATTCAATATGTTCATTGTTTCCAAAAAGTGAGGGTTCCTCATCACTTGTTTCTCTTTTTCCTTTTCCATAGCAATAATTATGATCTTAATTAGGTCTTCTTCTCCCCATGCATCTAGACATGCTGAATCAGGAGTTAACCTTGACAACAATGAGGTAGATGGTTGAGTGGATGGTGAGAATATAGTGTTCTGACTAGTATCCATGCATTCAACCTTTACTGGTATCTCTTTTATTGGTGTCCTATCACCTTGAGTATCTTTTTCTCCATTTATGTCAATTGGATCATTGATGGGAACTTCATCATGCTGTGCAGATGTATCATCAGTGCACATTTCTTCAATGCTTACAAATTCTTTATCAACTGTGTCCATATCTTTTTCAGATGCTGTCATGGATATCTTGATATTGTCAACTACTATAGTATCTTCTAAGTCTTTATCTGTATCAGAAGTTATTGTCACTATGGGCACTAAAACCTATGGAATTTTTTTTGGTGCTATCTGAGTCACTAGTTTTGTAACTTGTTTAGGAGGCGCTAGAGTTACTTTTGTAGTAGGCGTCATTGGTGGATACATGTGTCTATCCATAAACACTTGTGAAAATGCCTTTTCAGTCTCCTTACCTATCTACTCATACTCTTTGTTCATAATCTGTAGGGTCCTTGTCTTAGTTTGAAGATGAGGCTTCACCAAATCTAATAATATAGCCTTCTCATCATGTGAGCATACAGTGAGAAGAGTATCCAAAGTTTCTTCTCTAATCTTCATGTCTTCCTCTATTGCATGTCTTTTCATGATCTCCAATAAGTTCCATAACTAATCCAGCATCACTATCTTGAGCTCAAGAATTGTCTTCTTAAACTTGATCATATGAGATATGATCATAGAGTGTATCTTAGTCTTATCAATTTCTTGATACTTGTCATAGACTTTAGAAAGTGTATCTAATCTCCCTTCATTTACAATCTTGTTCTCCAAAACATTTAGACTAGGTCTAAATCCTACCTCAGGAGGAGCTTGAGTATTCTTTGTTTTTCTCTGAGTGTTCCTTGAGGATGGGTGATTTGTGGGTGCCTATTTTCTTCCTCTAGTATTCTTGCTTGGTGTAGATAGTGGAGATGAGTCTAAGTCAATGGTGGTAGAGGGCGTAGAGGTGCTCTCTACTTTCTTCTTCTTCTAGATCTGTTCAACTTTCTCAAGTTCTTTTGCTATCTTTGCATCTCTAGATTTGTCAAGATCTTCTTGAGTGACTCCATGAACTTTTCATATGTTAGATGTAATTCTAGATGCTTTCCTTTTATTATCAGCACTATGTATGATAGTATCCACTTCATTGGTCTTCTCTCGGTAAGTTCCCCACCTAGGCTCATTAGGATCTTTGGGCGCAGACAATATAACTTGTGCATAACCTTCTAACACATGTTATTCCACTTCATAGCCAAGAGGATGAATCCATTTGGTTCTAGGTTCAACTACCTCCATGCAAGTACAATCAGTTTCAACCATGAAACATATGATATCCTTATATTTGTCAACTATCTTCTCAGATAATCTGAACCTATTCTACATTTTGATCCTGAATGTCTTAATATCCATATCCATGGCATCCCTTGCACTGCTCTCTAAAGTGGCCTTAAGAGAAATCTAAGACATAGTGGATTTGCTCCTGTCTAGATAAAGGTTTGCAACCTTTCCAACTATATAGAAATACAAGTAGATGATCAGAGACCCAAACCTGAATGTCTTGCTCCTGTCATGCTTGATGTTTCAAATGTTGTCAATCAATTGACCGTGCAAGATCTCACATCGGTTGTATTGAGTGTTATCCTTCACCATTCTGATAGCTGCAAGGACTGTTGCTGCAGAGACACTGTTCAACCTGCTTGCTTGCTGAAACTTATACCCAAGTATCATTGTTAAGAGTTTTATGTCATCTTCTTTGATAGGGTCAACTGTCACTATGCGCTTGTCACTTCTAGATAGGCAAACTTGTTCAATTTTATTCTTGACATCCTTGCCAGTAGGAAAAACTGGTCCAGTCTTAGGAAGTCCAGTTAATTCATGAATTAGGTCTGTAGTGATACACACAGGGACCTCACCAATCCAATAAAGAACATCATCTATTCTGCTTAGCAAAAGCTTCACCCATTCTGGCTCATCAAACTCATAGGAATTTGAGTATTTGAAAATAGGGTTATCAGTCAAGTGCCCGAACTTATCCTTGAATGTATAATCAGGTTTCATCATTGATCCCATATGAGTGGCTATGCTGACATGTCCTACTATTTCCTTCTTATAGTAAATGTATGCGCAGATATCTTCCATGTGAACAACACCTAGTGGGGTTTTGGAGAAAGCCCCTTCCACATCATCCAGTATGGATTTGAATGGATTCTTCTTGAATACAAATCTCTTCCTCTTTTCTATATCAAACACAACTGGGGTCATCATACTTACTTGGAACTTGCTTAAGTAGTGTTTCACAAAATTCTGAAACAGCGCGACTGCTAGGGTTCTATTCCAAACTTCTTATCCATTTGCTTAACTGCCAAATCTATTATGCTTCCATGCCTTGATGCCTAGTGCTCTAATGCTCTCCAAATTCTATGATCTTGAATGCAAGTGTGAAGAAGATCAAATACTTACTTTCTTTTATACAATCTACCACATTTAATGTTTGCAACCATACGCAAATTACTCAGAGATTTTGAAACTTTGATTTTGATGTATTTTAAAAAATGCATGAATGCATACTACAATATTATGTGCTTATAACCATGAATCCATAGGTGCATACTCAGAGGTGAGTATACCAACCACGCAGGGGTCCTGAGCTAGAATAGCTCCCCCTAAGATCAAGAAGGTCTATTCAAGCAGAAGTAGAGGGTGCGTCCACTGTGGATGCATCAACTACTTTGTCAACATCATTGTCCTTCTTTACTTCAACCTAAATTTTTCTTGAATCTTCTTTTTCCTGAACAAACTTAACTTCTCCTTCTTCTTTAAATAGTGACTTCTTAGGATCCTCTTTCTTTTGAGTTTTGGATCTACAAAACCTTGAGATGTGTCCAACCTTTCCACATGTGTGTTAAATGATAGGAGGTCTAATGCTCTTGTTCATCATGCTACATTTATTTTCTATGTGTCCATTGTAGTTACATATCTGACATGTAGTGTACTACAAATTCCTTTGAGGTTGATTTCTCTGATTGTTTTGATTCATTCTTCTTTGATTTCGCTGTGACTGATTTCTTAGATTTGTTCTGCAATGTATAGCCCCATGACCAAACTTACTACAGGAGAAACAATAACCATTGAAAGGCCTTACCTTTTTCAATCTCTTGCCAAATGACCATGTTTGTTACATGCATAACAAGTTCTATTAACTTGCTTGATTTCCCCTTTAGGTGGATCTTCTTTAATCTCTTCAACACTTTAAACTTTCTTTTCTTCTAAAGATGCTTCATGAGGTTTCTTTCTTTCTTGCAATGAATTGACTTCAATTTGTGCTATACTAAATCCAAGATCAGTAGTGTCACCTTTTTTCTTTTGTGTATTGAGCTGAGATTGAAGTGAATCAGAACTTGTGTGGAGTTTATCAAACTTATCCTTTGCTTCTATTAATTTAGATTCCAACTTCTTTTTTATGTTTTCCAATTCCAGGACTTTCATGTTTTCTTTCAAGAGTTCATCATCTAGTTGTTTTCTTTCTTTGATATTTTCTTCAATAGCAATTTCTCTATCTGTGAGTTGTTCATCTAGATTTTCAACTTTATCTTTTAGAGACATATTATCTTCATTGATATTTTTGATCATTTTCCCTAAGTCACTTGTAGAACAATCTTTCAAATATTTTCTTAGTTTCTTGATAAGAATTTGTGAGCCATCAACTTTCAGTCTAAGTTCTTCATTTTATTTTTCAGATCTATCAAGATCTTCGAGAGCTACTTCAAGATTCTTTTTCAAATGTTTTTCTTCTGTTGAGTCCATGATCTCCTCAAGTGGTTAAAATTATTTTCTAAGGACCAGAGCTCTAATACCAATTGTTGGAAACACTGAGAGGGGGGGGAGGTGAATCAGTGTTTGTCTATTAATGACTTTTCTGCAACTTAAACATAAATCAAACATACATTGAATGAAGCTTAACATAAGAATTCATAACACATGATATGATTACGGGGAAACCTTGATCAGAGGAAAACCCTCGTGGGAATTAGTACCCACAAATATTGTACTAGGTATAAATAATCTATTAAAGTTCCTTTGCCCTGTTAGAAGTAGTCTTTACAATATGAGTACAATGACCTGGTTAAAGGTCTGACCCTGTTAGGAGTCTTTTACAAAACCCTGTTAAAGGTATATGGCTCACTACCTAGGCTCACTACCCAATAAGATGAAGGCTACAACCTTTTGATAGTTGATATACACTATATCAAAAGTGAACTGCTATGATGACACTGTTGTCTGATCAGTTTCGTGTATGCATGAATGCTCTTACTCTCTTAAAGAGTTATATCATATACTGAATTTATTATACTGCTCTTCTATATATTCCTCTTACATAATAATCGATGCTTTGTAACATAACTTTACATTACATACTTATATGTTCATATCCGAATAGGCGTGACCCAAAACAAAACTCTAGTCGGCCCTAAAACAAAATATACAATGCTTCCAAAAATGTTGGCTCAAGCTGGCTCAAGCATGTTTACTAAAATGCTAATTAAATTATTACAAACATATAACGAAAGGTGCTTAGCTATTACATTACAAAATAATTCACGCTGATCAAAACAATAGTCGGCTTCCATGCTCTATCTTTTGGACTGCTCGTCTACTGATCTGCCTGTAACTTTGCCGTATTTTTGTTCCATACTATGTGTGTCTGGATGTAGCATGTACATGTGTCATACAATATATATCTGAATACGCATAATCTCAATTGATCTCTCACATGTGCGCTGATGTGCTGATCGCTGAGTATCTCTGTCTACCCTATTTTTCATACTTATTCATTTAGTCTTTCATGACAGAAACTAAACATGACTTTGTTGCCATGATAACAACACAAAATGAGTCATGCATCCTCAAGAAGTCAACTTGCCAACATAAAATATCTATCTCCATAATAACCCTTTGTCCTCATAGGTCCACATAAATCAGTATGGACTAATTCTAGAATATTATTAGATGTATGGGATTTGCTTTTGAAACTAGACTTTGTCATTTTACCTCTTTGACAATATTTTCACATGATGATGTTTTCTGGCTTTGTCATCATTGGTAAGCCTCTTACACTTCTTTTTCTTCTTATTTTCATCATGTTGTCAAAATTCACATCACACAATATTTTGTGCCACAACTATATATCTTTGTTTCTAGTCATTAAGCAAGTGGGATTAGTGTCATTTAGATAGAATAAGTTACCTTTGGTTTGTTCACTGATACCAATTAGTTTTCCTGATTCATTGAAGATCTTTGCCTTCTTGTTTTCAAATGCTACTCTGTGACCTGAATTATTCAGCTGAGAGACACTCAACAGATTATAATTCAATCCTTTTACCCAATAAGCATTTTCACATTTAATCAGGTTATTCTGCATTATTATTCCTTTAACTTCAACCGGACAAGGTGTATCATTTCCCATTCTTACTGTACTACTATTATAATATTCAAAAGTGTTAAACTTTTCATTGTCACCGGTCATATGGTTAGTGCAGCCACTATCTATAATCCAGATATCATTCTTACTAACCTTAGATATGAGTGCAGTTTCTTCATACCTATCTTCTTCATCTGAATCATCCTTCACAGCTACAAATACTATCTCGATGTCATCATCAGGTTTGGTGTTAGTATATTCATCTTTGCAAGTAGCAAGGTAGCTAGCCTTCTTGCCTTTATCCTTGTGGTCTTAGGTATCCTTTCTTTTTTATTGTTGGTAACCTCTGTAATATTTGTTATCACCTCTATCATATTTCTTCTCAAAAGATCTATCATCACTTCAGTCATCTTTTCTTCTGTTAGGACATCTTGCAGCAAAGTGTCCAATCTCTTTACAATTAATGCATTCAAGTGGTAACTTGCCTTTGTATTTACCTTTGCCTCTCTGTATTCTTCTGGATATAAGTGCTTCTATTTCATCTAGATCTTCTTCTTCACTTTCACTTTCATTGTCCCTTCTAGATGAGCATCTATGATTGGATTTTCTTATTTTCATAGAAGACTTAAATGCAGACTCTAAACTTGGTAAGACACTATTGTCAAAGTTATTCATCTCAAATGAAATCAGTCTACCAATTAGGCTATCAAGAGTAACTGTATTGTTTTCTACTGCTCTCATTTCTTGAATAGTAGAAACTCTAATAGCATATACAGGCAATAAGCTTCTTAAGATTTTACTTACCATTGTCTCCTCTTCAAGTGTACCTCCAACACCTTATATAGCATTGAATACTTCTTTTATTCTTGTGTTGTACTGTGTGATGTTTTCTCCTTCTTTCATTCTGAGATCATCAAACTTTCCTCTAAGGCTTTCTACCTTGGCTCTCAGAACGTTTGTATAACCTCCATGTACAATCTTTAGTTTTTCCCACATTTTCTTTGTAGTTGTGCAATCTTTGACATCTTCAAATTCAACATCGGAGAGAGAGGAAGAAAGCTCTATCACCATGTAGTTGTGCTCATGCTTCAATCTCAATTGATCTACTATTAATGGTCCTATGGGCAACACATATTCAGTATCTAAGTATTGAGTAACATCATTACCAATACCTGATAAGTGGAGTCTTATCCTTCTTTGCCATGAAGAAAAGTTGTCTTTGTTCAACTTGGTCACATCTCGTGTGTTCATCTTGTGATCTTTACTTAGGTCTTGAAACCTTCTTTCTAAGCACACAAGCTCTGATACCAATTTTTAGTAATAACTAAGAGGGGGGGTTGAATCAGTGGCCTCAAAAATTTATCTTTTAATATTTAACCACCAATTAATACACCTCAGATTATTAAGTCCCTACAAGATGCATGCCATGAAATACTTATAATAATTAACTGTCTTTTGGTTTACCTTGTATGTCCTTATTCTCCTTGATAACTGATAAGTAGTAAAACTTATTTACCGATACTCAGTAAATATGCAGAGAATACCAATCAATCTAGAAATGCATATGTGAAATGTAAAACAATAAAGTAATAAACCATACACACATAACACATGGATTTTAACGTGGAAACCCTATTAAGGGAAAAACCACTGGGAATGGTACCTCAAATTTTCACTCTTCTGAAGTGAGCCCTATTAGGAGCCAACCCTGTTAAAGGTTACAAACACACTATTAAGTGTGACCTTGTTAGAGGATTTTATACATATAGGTTGTCACTTAGTATCTGGCATCTATTTTTCTACCATCCTTGAATCAGCCTCCTTCTTATACTGTCAATAGGCTTTAGGCAAATCTTGCTACCTTCCTTGAATCAACCTTCTTCTTTGGTTGTCAATAGGCTTTATTAAAATTCAATGCTACTTTCATGAATCAACCTTTTTGGAAATCTATTAGGATATACCTCAATTATGGAAGACGGTTAAGTCCTGCTTTGTTAAGAGACTTGATGCTTCAATGGTTAAAATGAAATGTTATGACGTGTTTCTAATGCAACTTGAATTGCATATTTTTAGATCTATTTATGTACAATACCTCTCTAATCAATGTATCAATTCAATTATTTATGCTCCACACTTTTTTCTCTATGATGCAGTGCTTCACTGTTTGTCAGTGTCTGCAAAATTCTTTAGCTCTCCTTTAGCTTGGTTGATCAGGACTGTATGAAGTTATCCTTCACCAGTTTCTCTTCAGCATCCTCTTTCTATTCACTCTCCTTCCGTGTATGTGATTGCTTGTGATTTTGGAAATGAATTATGCTTGTCTCTTATATAGACATGATGTTCCTTAATTATTGATTCTTGATTCTTGAATCTTGGCATGAAAAACAATCCAGCCAATCTAATTTATAGCTTTAACTCCTGATTTATCTCATAGTTATCTTCTTGCCAACTGTACAAATCTTCTTTAAATCAATTACTTAACTCTGGGTGAATAAAACAAATAAAAAAACTAGTTAAGTCTATCCTTAAGCTCTGCCAGCTAGATATTTTGTCATTTTCTGAACTCTCTATTCTGTTAGTCAAATCTGTAGTTAGTCATCGATGACAACTGCCAGTTCCGTCAGTGTAACTCCAGTTAGCTTTGGGATCTCCATCCATCGAGCATCCTTGGATTTTACTTGTCAGGTATCACTATGATTTTGCTTCGTCAGGCAACACTGTCATTTTCTCGTCGGACATCACTGTGACTTTTTCTTTGTCTTTACCGATGGTGTGCACTCCGTTGGTGTTGTCTGTCACTTAGTGAATACTTGACTTTTATGCATTTTTGAAAGCATAATATCTATTCCATTGATTCTTTGAAGTCTTTGGCATTTTGTAAATGACTCTACAGTTGATATCAAGTTGACATCAATGACAATACAAACCATTAACTGATTTAATGTCTTTCATCATCAAGTACTTAACATTATCAAACATTTAATCAGTTACATGTCATTAGGGCTCACCGAGTTGTGTGCTTGGTTGACCAAGCTAGAGGCTCACGCGACCACCACTAGCTAGTTGACAACCAGATAATAATCACCAACATTGTACCACCATTTTCTACCATTATCATGCCACCACTACCTGGGGGAGCCACCGTAGAGCCACTAAGCTCTTCTTTTTTGGTTTTCTAGGGGTACTATCATTTTTTTGTCATAACCTGAGAAAACAGAGGTGTTTTTTGCCAAAGAAGATATTTTTGGAAAGATAGTTCTGATCCCAGCCTGATTTTCTAGGTTTGGTTTTCTAATTTTCCATATTGTAGGTTTTTTCCAATCAAAGTTAGTGTTCCTTTTTTAACTTCGGCCACCGTATCTTTCTCCTCTCGACTCCATTTTTTGACTTCTACATGTCATCACCTAAATCCTCTCCAGATATATTTAATTGAGTTTTTTTATTTTTTTTCAATCTGGTGGATATCTTGGATGTTTCAGGTCTTGGGATCATTTTCCTTGCATGAGATTTGTAGACATCTATTTTTGTAGCATTTATTTTTTGCAAATGAACTGAGATTGTCATTATGCATGCCTGGGATCCTGCACATTTTGTACCTAATTGTACTCCCACTATATTATAATGTTCCATGGGGTGTTTGTTGTACCTATTTCAAGTGAGTGTTCCTTCCACAACATTAGCCTCATGTGTGTCATGCAACTGATCATCCTAGACATCATCCTTTATTTGTGCTTGTAAATTCTTCATCATGTAGTTATTCCTGGCAGTTTGAATTAGTGTATCTGTCATGCCTCTCCCTAATAAACATTATGGGGGTATTTCTTGTTGGTTCTATATGCTTCCTTGGTTCCATGGATTGATTCTATGTATTCAATATTTATTCCTATACACCAGGTGGATGAAGTGGTTGGGTACCTATACATTTTGGTGAGATGGATCATTTACCATATGTACACTCTTCTTTCATTCCTACTTTTGAGGCTTCTGACTTTGGTGGTTTTTTTTCCATCTGTATCTTCAAGTTTTGATGTTTACCTTGTTCTCCATCCTGATTTGAGTAGTGTTATTTTAGGGTAGTCATATAGATTATATTCTTCTTTGCCTGATCAGAATCTATCTGAGTGGACATTCCAGAAGTTATTCTTTGACAATGTTGGCAGCTTCATGCTTCAGTGGTGTTCTACATGTTCTTCTTTTGATCACCTCTTCAGACTTTGGTGTTTTTTCCATCTGTATCTTTGAGTTTTGATGTTTTCCTTATTTTCCATCCTGATTCAAGTAGTGTTATTTTAGGGCACTCATGCAAATTATAGTCTTCTCTACCTAATCTTTGTTCCTATTTTATGGGACATTATCTAGTTTGGAGGATTCTTAAGTCCTTCACTTGGCTTCATCTCTTTTTGGAGTAGGGTTTTTACCATGCAATTTTCTCTATTTCTCCTTTTTATAGATATTTTTGTACCTAGGTACTTGATCAGGCCTTGTTGTCAGGACCCATTTTCCTGCTTTTAGTAGTTGTTTCTAAGTGTTTAGCTTCTCCCTAAGTTTATTTTAAGGGGGGTGTGTTAGAGTAAATAGGTATTTTCACTTATTAATTAAATCATTGTTGATTTAATTATTAAGTCACCTTTTCACTTATTAATTAAATCATTATTGTTTTAATTATTAAGTCACTTTTTATCTCTAGTTCACTTAAGCTAAAGTTTAGGCATATAATAATTAATTCTATTATTAATTATTATCATGCAACCTAAGTTTCTCCACCTTCTGGTGTTTTATCTCCTTTATAAGGATTGAACTCTTTGTAATTATTAATTCTTTTGTAATTTAGTCTATTTCTCTTTCAATGAACATTTCATCTTTCAGATCATTATGAGTTGTGTCTCCATTTGTTTCTCACGTGACAATGTTTTACATACAGTAGATTTTGGTGATTGAATTCTTGAAATTCTAATAGTAACGATCACACCTTTATCTTCACATTTAGTTATGATTAAGTGTTGGTTATATTTATGATGTGGATAGAAATCTTGTTGCTACTACAGAACTAGCTAAGCTTTGTTCTGAGATCTTTCTACTAGATCCCTTAGGGTATTCACAACCTTAACTGAGGTAAGCCACTCTCAACTTTACCTCCTCTTCAAGACTCAATCCCACATCAAAATTTTTTCCATCTTCTTCTCACTGAACCTACACAAATAGATTCATTCTACTCACTTATTCAATATTTTTTGAACATTGCTTTCATTCTCTTCCCTAGCCGGACTATTACCAAACTCGCCTAGGGTAAGATCTCCAGACTCTTTTTTGTTGCTTCTCCTACAAAAAATAGAAAGGAAACTATGTACAAAGGCTCCTCTCGAGTTCCATCCCAACACATGACTCTCACCATGGATTTAGGAATCTCAAGGGGCCATTACTGCTTACAACCTAGAACGGGTGAAGAACTAATAGCTTGAAAAATAGAAAATAAAGTAACTAATCTACTTGCATGCAAAATGAACAAAGAATTTTGATATCCACTAAACACACTATCTGCAACTTCTCATTACTGGAAACAAAACAAAATAGTACAATAATCTGCAACTCTGTGATTTCCTGTAGCTTCTCTTTTCTTCAATCTCTACTCTCTCTTCTAGATATCTCAAATGAAGGCTTGGGATGTTATTAATAAGCATCCTCTCATTTTAATGACCCTAACTACCCACATATTCACAAGCATCTCATTAGGAACCGTTACAACTGACCATACTATCCATAAAAGACAAGATCTGCTTTTCACGGGCCGTTACGACTAACTTTACTAAGCATCAGTAATGTAAACTGACCACCATTCTAAATTAACTGACAGTGCTAACCGACAATGTTGACTGATAGTGTTAACTGACATAGTGTTAACCAACATAGTTTTAACCGACAGTGTTAACTGACACAGTGTTAACCGACATAGTGTTAACCGACATAGTGTTAACTGACAGTGTTAACGGACAATCAAGAAACTAGCTAAGAAACCTAGCTAGACATGGATTGACCTAGTCATATCCATCATAGGGAAAACAAATGACCTTCTAAGGTCCGCACAAACTCTCCTGACTTGGCTAGAGTCAGTACATGCCAGAAATAAAGAGCTAATGGTTTGAGTGAGGTGTGCTCCTGCACCATACTCCCCCAAACAAAAGAAAGGTTAATCCATCCTTAGATTGAGAATGTTTGGATCAATGCCCAACCTCTTGAAGTCTGTTTCTCTGATCCAAGTAGCATCAACATCCTCTTTTTCATGCCATTTTGCAAGGTGCTCCATGTAGTCTTTGTTCCTAGTCTTCTTGTAGACCCTTGTGTCTAGTATCTTTTCAGCTGTCATAGATGGAGTAGGCATTAATTTCAGATCTTTTACCTCCTGTATTACCTCTTGAAGGTTCTGATCAGCATCTTGAATTGGTCCTCTATATGTTATCAAATCTGCAACATTGAAAACTGGTGACAACCCAATGTCTTCAGGAAGCTCCACCTTGCATGCATTGTTTCCATACTTTTCCAGTATCTTACATGGACCTAGCCTCTTCATCTATAGCTTGTGAGGGACACATTTTTGTAGCCTATGTTTTTTCTAGTGTACCATCACAAAGTCTCCAATCTAAAATTGAACATCCCTCTTTGTTGCATCCACCTTTTGATTTACCTTCTCAGCATTTTCAATCAAGTTCTTTCTCACACTTTCATGGACTTATCTCATTGAATGAGAAAATTCCTCAACATATCCACTACCATTCACTCCTTCCTTCAATTCTCTAAGTTCAAAAATACCTCTTGGGTGAAAACGATAAACTATTTCAAAGGGACTCTTACCAGTTGATTTTTCACTGTATCATTGTATGCATATTCAGCTTGTCCAATGAGTTGGTCCCATTATTGACCATACTCCTTTGTGAGGCATCTCATTAAGTTACCAAGACTTCTATTGACCACCTATGTTTGGCCATCTGTCTGTGGATGGTAGGAAGATCCAAAAGACAAGTTAGTGCCGAGCTTTTTCTATAAGGTCTTCCAAAATGGCTCATGAATTTGTTGTCTCTATCTAAAACAATACTGAGTGGGAGTCCATGTATCCTCACCACTCCATTGAAAAACAGCTGAGAAATGTTACAAGCATCATGAATAGTCTTGCAAGGTATAAAATGTGCCATCTTACTAAATTTGTCCACTACAACAAAAATATTGTCATATCCCCGTCCTTGTTCTTGGAAAACCAACTACAAAATCCATGCTTATGCATTTCCACATTCTAGTTGGGATTGGAAGTGGCTGATAAAGACTTGCATTAGAAGATGTGCCCTTTTCTTTTTGACACACTACACAACTCTCAAAATACTATCTAACATCTTTATTCATTCTAGGCCAAAAATAGAACCTAGTGACTAGCTCTTGAGTCTTACTGACTCCAAAATGACCACTAAGTGCTCCATTATGTTTTTCCTAACTCAAATTCTCTCTCATAGACCCTTTAGGAACACAAAACTGACCTCCTTTAAACAATAAATCATTTTGCAAAGTATATTCAGAAAACTCACCATGAAAGTTGTTTTTAAACTCCTTGCATACCTTGTAGATTTGGGCAAAATATTCATCTTTAGCATATAGGTCTTTGAAGCTATCAATACCTATGCTTTGTAGCTAAACTTCTTGGACTATGAGCAACCTTCTACTCAATGCATCAGAAACCTTGTTCTGTACTCCCTTTTTATGCTTGATATTGAACGTGTAGGCTTGTAGATACTCCACCCACTTCATGTGTTTGCTGCTAAGTTTGTCTTGAGAGTTAAGGAAGCTAAGAGCTTGGTTATCAGTATATACTATGGAATCCTTTGGTAGAAAGTAGTACCTCCACTTCTTGAGTGCTTGGACTAGAGCATACAACTCTATTTCATAAGAAGAGTACTTCTTCTTTGCATCATTTAGCTTCTCACTATGGAAAGCTACTGGTCTTCCTTCTTGGCTTATGACAGCCCCAATGGCCACATTACTTGCATCACATTCTACTGTAAAAATCTTATCAAATCTTGGAAGAACTAGAGTAGGCAACTCTTCTATCTTCTCCTTAAGTGTTTCAAACCCTTTTTCAGCTTGTGGTGTCCATTGTAAATTTGTCTTCATCCTACCTTTAATGGTGTCCAACATAGGTGCACAAAGTCCACTGAAATGTCTAATGAAATTTCTATAATACTGAGCTAAACCATGGAAACTTCTCACCTTAGTGGAAGCCTTGGGAGTAGGCCAACTTAGAATGGCATACACCTTTTCTTGGTCTATTTTTAGGTTACCTTGTGACAAAACAAAGCCGAGATATACAAGTTATTGCTTCATGAAGTCACACTTCTCTAAATTGATCATTATATTTTCATCATGCAATCTCTTGAAAACAATTTTCAAATGCCTAATATGCTCCTCCTTAGTTCTGCTGAAAACTAAAATGTCATCTAGGTAGACAACAACAAATTTACCAATGCATCCTACCAATACCTCATTCATCAACCTCATAAAATTTGAGGGAGGATTAGATAAACCAAATGGCATTACAAGCCATTCATACAAACCTTTTGTAGTTTTGAAGGTTGTCTTCCATTCATCTCCTTCATTAATTCTGATTTGGTGGTAACCACTCTTGAGATCAATCTTACTGAAGTACTTTGCCTCCCCTAAACAATCCATCAGGTCTTCAATTCTGGGTATTAGAAACCTATACCTAATGGTGATTCTATTTATGGCTCTAGAATCAATACAAATTCTCCAAGCTCCTCCTTTCTTAGGTGCTAAAATAGTAGGGACTGCGCATGGGCTTATAATCTTTCTAATTAGACCTTGGTCTAATAACCCTCTGATTTTCTTGGCTATTTCCTCATTTTGTTGAGGGGTCATCTTATAGGCAGCTTTGTTGGGTAAGGTATCTCCTGGTATGAAGTCAATCTTATGGATAACAAGCCTCTTAGGGGGTAGGGGAGTGGGCTGGCCATCATTCACAATATCCTTATACTCTTCAAGTATTTCTTTTACCTCATTTGGTATCTCTAATTTCTTGACAGCAGCTTCATCTTTTGGCTTCAATACTAAAGCAAAACCAACTCTTTCTCCTTCTTCTAGAGTCTTCAAGAACTCCTTCTCACCAACCATGAGCACACTTGGACTTGATGTTTTCACCTATCCTTCTTCTATTAGTGACTGAATTTTGAAAGTCACTCCATCTTTCTTGAATGAGTATACATTCTTGGTTCCATCATGCATGGATTGGCTATCAAATTGCCATGGCCTTCCAAGTAGAATGTGGCATGCATCCATGGGAAGAATGTCACATAGAACTCTATCTTTATACTTTCCAATGGTGAATTCTACCCATGCTTGTTCTCCTACAAACACATGTTGTCCTTTGTTGAGCCATGCAACCTTGTATGGATTTTCATGTGGAATCCTTTTCAAATTTAAATTGGTGGATGCCTCTTCACTAATGATATTATCAGTTGAGCCTGAATCAATAATGACTCTACACACTTTTCCTGTAATCTTGCACTTCATTCTAAAGAGTGCTCTCCTTTGGCTTGGTTCTTCTTTGCTTGTCTCTGTGATTAAGGTCCTCCTTATCATGAGGTTCTCACCTTATTCTAATTCTAATGGTACCTCAGACGGCTTGCTTCTACAACTTGATTCTTCCTGGACATAGATAACTCTTTTCCCACCTCCTTCAGAAGTAGAACCTTTTTCACGACATCGATATGAAGGATGTCCAAATTGCTGACAGTTGTAACACTTCATTGAAGAGAAGTAAGATCCTCTTCCTTGGTTATTAGTTCTTCCTCTTGAACTACTATTTGAACATCTTCCATGGTTATAACCACCTCTTGTGTTACTAAATTCTCCTTGATTCTCAGTGAGTTTGGACTCACTCTGATTTCTTCCTCCATATCCTCCTCTATGACCTTTGTTGTCTCTTCCTCTTCCTCTGCTATTTGAATCTTTCTTCTTCTTGAAATTTTCCTCCACTTTGAGGGCTAGTTGGTAACATTGCTGTATAGTCTTGGGGTTTAAGAGACTAATTTCCTCTTGGATACTCCACTTGAGTCCATTAAACTACCTAGCCACTTTCAGGGTTTCTTCTTCCATCACATGCGACCTTAAGCATAGTTTGTGAAATTCTTCGGTGTAGGAACTGACTTCTAAATATTTTTGTCTCAGATTCTATCTCTTTTTATGAAACTACACTTCATAATCATCAGGAAGGTAAGTTTCCTTCATCTTGGCCACCATACCTTTCCAACTAGTTATGGGGTTATTTCCTTCTTTTTCCCTCTCATCTTGGACAAACTTCTACCAAGTGAGAGTAGTTCCTCTCAACCTTGTCTTGGCTATTCTTACTTTCTGAGCTTTGGTTACATTATCATAGTCAAAGTGATTTTCAAGACCTTCTATCCATTCCATGATTAATTCTGGTTCCATCTTGCCACTAAATAGAGGCACACCTTCTAAGGACTTACCACTCATTGCCTTCAATGCTTTCAAGAATGGCTCTTCTTGAAGCATAGGGTCTGGCTCTAGAAAAATGTCTTCCTCTGCCACTGCTTTACCCTTTCCATCAGCTTCTCTCATCTATTCACTGACTACTGCAGTCCTAAGCTGTACTTCTTCCAACTTAGTCACCATTTCAGATAACTATTCCTTCAGGAGTCTATTCTCCTCCTTTTTCTCTTCCACATCTTTTGCGAGTTCTGCATTGGTCACCTTCTTGGATGAGTTGATAGATGTTTCTGCATATAACATCCAAATAAGACATGCCCAAATATTTTAGGGCTCTGATACCAATCTGATGTGGAAAGAAATCTTTTTGCTGCTATAGAACCAGCTAAGCTCTATTCTGAGATCTTTCTCCTAGATCCCTTAGGGTATTCACAACCCTAACTGAGGTAAGCCACTCTCAACTTTACCTCCTCTTCAAGACTCAGTCCCACATCAAAATGATTTCCATCTTCTTCATGTTGAACCTACACAAATAGATTCATTCTACTCACTTATTCAATGTTTTTTGAACATTGCTTTCATTCTCTTCCCTAGCCAGACTATTACCAAGCTCTCCTAGGGTAAGATATCTAGACTCTTTGTTGTTGCTTCTCCTATAAAAAATAGAAAGGAAACTATGTACAAGGGCTCCTCTTGAGTTCTATCCAAACACATGACTCTCACCATGGATTCAGGAATCTTGAGGGGCCATTACTGCTTACAACCTAGAATGGGTGAAGAACTAATAGCTTGCAAAATAGAAAATAAAGTAACTAATCTACTTGCATGCAAAAGGAACAAAGAAGTTTGATATCCACTAAACACACTATCTGCAACTTCTCATTACTGGAAACAAAACAAAATAGTACAATAATCTGCAACTCTGTGATTTCCTGTAGCTTCTCTTTTCTTCAATCTCTACTCTCTCTTCTAGATCTCTCAAATGAAGGCTTGGGATGTTATTAATAACCATCCTCTCATTGTAACGACCCTAACTGCCCAAATATTTGAAAGCATGTCTTTAGGAACCATTACAACTGACCATACTATCCATAAAAGACAAGATCCACTTTTCACGGGCCATTATGACTGACTTTACCGAGCATTAGTAACGTAAAACCGACCACCAGTCTAAATTAACTGACAATGCTAACCGAAAATGCTAACCAATAATGTTGACTGATAGTGTTAACCGACACAATGATAACCGACATAGTGTTAACCGACACAGTGTTAACCGATAGTGTTAAACAATACAGTGTTAACTGACACAGTGTTAACCAACACAGTGTTAATCGAGACAGTGTTAACCAACAATTAGGAAACCAGCTAATAAACCTAGCTAGACATGGATTGACCTAGTCATATCTATCTTAGGGAAAACAAATGACCTTCTAAGGTCCACACAAACTCTCCTGACTTGGCTAGAGTCAGTACATGCTAGAAATAAAGAGCTAAGTGTTTGAGAGAGGTGTGCTCCTGGACCAATTTCCCCCTCTTGGTGTGACTCCATGATAGAGTTAGGGAGTTTACCAGAGGATTGGTTTCTAAGTAACATTCCTATCTATGGGATGGTGGAAAAAGAAAAATTTTAGGATTGACTTACCCTCTTTTGGGATGGTGTGAAGATGGGTGTAAGAAGATGTCCTCTTTATGGATCCATTGCCACTTGGTGAAAGGTATGACTGGCGTCTATTAGGTAAGTGATCATGTTTCCCTAGAATGAATGAGCTCTCATCACTCTAAGATCACTCTGCGTATGTTAGGAAAATTGACTGTGCACTATTAACCTCTTTGAATGAAAGGATTATAGCTTGGTCTCTATTTTGGTAAGTACTCTTGCTTCCAAGAGGAAGCCATATGTGTGTGGATTTTATTTTCAGTACTCATGTAGTTGGGGACAGTGTCCCTTGAAGAGTGCAAATTTGATAGAGGGTCTTCACCTTTTTCAAATCTTTGGGTGAGTTAGTAGGATGTCAGGGTTCTCCAAGAAAATGTGGTTGTACCTTAATGTTAATCGATATTTTTCTCAGTTTTTCCAAGTTCTTAGCAATACGAATAAAGAAGGAACTTGGAGGGTAATTTTCTCTATTGGATTCCCCCTAATGAAGTAGTTACAGTTGTGTTGTATCTTGGGTGATAGAAACCTTAGTGCATGTGTTTTTGTTCTAGCTTGCATTGTGTCCATGACTAATGTCCTTGTGAGAGTGTTGATACTCTTTTAATGTGTGATAGGTCCTTCCAGCTTATATTAAGCTAGATGGTTACAAAAAAACAAAATTGAGTTGACATGGAGGAAAGAACCAATATGTGTACTTGCATTTGGAACAATTATTGATTTCACACCTTGGTGTGTTATCTTTAGTTTGATGCTCCAGCTTCCAGGAGTAAGCCTATGTTGGAAAAATTGATGGAAAACTACAATGAAAACAATTGTTTTTTTTCCATTGATGTCAAACCTCAACTTGTAATACTATTTCTATCTATTTGATTACCATATCTATTGATTGATGAAGGAGATTCAACAAGAAGACTAAGTGGAATGGTTGAGTTATGTGAAATCACAAGGGTACTTGATCAGTTGGCACATTAGCAAAGTAAAGTGTTGTATATCTTTCGGTGAAAGTTTACTGTAAATAGTTTATGCCAAGCAAAGTAACTAATGACCAAGCGCCAATAAATTGTTGAGGAAAACAGTGATGATTGAGCAAAAGAACACAATGTTGGCCGAGTGTCAGTATTTTGGTAATTGTTAAGATTTGAGATCTCTGGCTGACATAATTAATTTTATTGGGATATGTAAAAGTTAATTAAGGATAAACATGATTGATCCATGCTATTCAAATGCACGGGTAACCATAATTAATGCATGGATCAAAGATTTAATTAGTGATTACTTTGGAGAAGTAAATTAAATGTAAAGATGGAAAGATTTGTTGGATCTGACCTAGCCTAATATCTATGATCTTGGTTAAGCGGAAAAATTTTTATCTGACCTAGATGAAGAGGTATATGCTAACCTCAAGGGGTTATTATTGAAGGTATGTAGAGTATGCAAGAGGATTGCATAGTTAATTGACTGATTGGCATGATCTAAGCAGAGAAGGGTGAGCAGAGAAGCAAAGAGTTGCTTAAGTGATTGCTTGATGGATTTCCAAGAAGATCTGAAGATTGAAATTAGAATGAGGCCACTCAGTGAATTAGAATTAGAGTTTAATTGGATCTGGATTTGCAAAGTAAGTTGTATGTATAAGATCACACCTGTTGATTACTTTCTAACCATTGTATCAGTCAAAATCCTTTAACTAGGTTGACCTAACAGTCATTGTATAAATCCTTTGAGCAAGGGGACATTCAGGTGGAATGTTCTAATTCCTCTAACAAGGCCACTCTTGATAGGGTGATTAAATCCTTTAACCAGGTCACATTTAGCAATATGTTTTTTAACCTTTAACAGGGTTGGCTCCTAACAGAGCTCACTTAAGAAGAGTGAAAACTTCATAGCATGTTATTGGTGGTTTTTCCAATATTGGGTTTCCATGTTAAATAAAGGTGTCAACTTGTGTGAATGTTTATGTTGTATTTTACTGTTAAGTTTCTACAAGATGATTACATCTAAAAAGTAAACTACATATGTATGTTATTATTTTATGATATTGTTGCCGATCAGATATGAGTTGTTCAAATTGGTATAAAGTTTAAATGGGCACATCTAGACCTAAGGATAACTAATCCACCCCCTTCTTAGTTATTCTAAATTCATTCTAACAATTGGTATCAAATCTTACGTCTCTTGAAAATAGTTTGAAGGTACTTGGAGAAAAAGATCAAGATGTATAAAAAGGAGGTACCAAAGTTGAACAAAGATAATTTCCCTGCATGGCAGAGTTTGATGAAATTGCATCTGGTTGGTATTGGTGATGCTACTAAATACTATGTTGAACATGATTATGTAGCCCCCACTGCACCTACCACAACTGCATAGTTAAGAGAAAAGCAAGAACACAATCAAGCAATGCTAGAGATTGCATCATTTTTGAACTATCATGAGTTTGAAGACATAAAGAATTGTACAACTGCAAAGCAAATGTGGGATGTCCTTGCAACCATCTATGGAGGTGATACAAATGTATTGAGAGCCAAATCTGAAAGTTTAAGAGGTAATTTTGATGAAATGAAAATGAAAGAAGGAGAAAATATAGTTCATTATTATGGTAGGATAAAGGAAGTTGTAAATGCTATGAGAGGAGCTAAGGGAACCATTGATGATAACACCATTATGAGCAAGGTACTGAGAAAACTTCTTCCTATATATGCTATTACAATATGTGCAATTCAAGAGTTGAGATGTACTCCTAATAATAATTTGACTTTGGAAGGTCTAGTAGGCATACTTAATGCATTTGAAATGTCAAATTTTGACAACTACACTCCACAAACTATTGAATCTGCATTCAGATCCTAGTTGGTCCTTAACAAATCAAAGAAAGGAAAGAAATGTGTGAACAGTGATAGCAACACTACTGATGATGATCTGGAAGAACTTGAAGCACTTATGGCAAGAAGACTATCTAGAGGAAAAGGAAAATTCAAAGGTAATCTTCCTATCATTTGTTTTTCATGTAACAAAGTTGGTCATATTGCTTCTAGATGTCTTGATAAGAATGAAAAAGATGAAAGAAAGGATAGCAAGTACAAAGATAGAAAGGATGACTGAGACTTTAGAAAGCATAAGGATTAAAAAGACAAAGGTAAGAAATCTTTCTATATAGCTCAAGAAGCTTTTGACAATGATTCTAACAAATCTGATGAAAATGATTTAGAAGTTATGTATGTTGCTATGAAAGATGATTCTGATGATGATGAGAAAGCTACATTAATTTCTTATATGAGTAAAGGTGATCATTGGATTATTGATAGTGGTTGTTCACATCACATGACTGGTGATAAAGATAAATTTGAGACCCTAGATCAGTGTAATGGCGGTTATGTTAAATTTGGTAATGATGCACCATGTCTTGTTAAAGGGAAAGGATCAATTAACTTGACTCACAAGATCAGATGTGACAACAAATATTGGGTTGATGATCTTAACTATAATTTATTGAGAGTTGCACAGATGAATACTTCTGGTTACAGAGTTTAATTTCATCACAAGAAGGAAAAGATCTATGATGCCACTAGAGAACTAGTTGGAAGTGGTGAGAAAACAAAAGGTAACTTGTTTTATTTGGATTTAGATAATGAGACATGCTTGTTTTCACAATATAATGATTTTTGGTTATGACATAAAAGGTTGTGTCATGTAAATTTTGATAACTTGGTAAGCATAAGCAAATTGAAAAAGGTTAGAGGGCTGCCTAAGTTAAAGAAACCTGAAAATACAATGTGTAAGCAATGTCAATTGGGAAAGATGACTAAATCTAGTTTCAAGAGAAAGACTCATACTTCTGAGGAAATATTGGAATTAGTTCATATTGACCTTTGTGGTCCCATTGGTGAGAAAAGTTACTGTGGAGATAGATATTTCATTCTATTTTTTGATGATTACTCAAGAATGATGACTGTTATGTTTCTTAAAGAAAAATATGATGCATTCCAGTTATTTAAGTGGTACTTGGCAAAATTTGAAAATGAGATAGGTAAAAGTCTGAAATGTTTGAGATCTGACAGAGGAGGTGAGTTTATTTCTAATGAGTTTAACAGGTTCTGCAATGACCGAAGGATAAAAAGACAGATGTCCACACCTAGAAGACCACCACAGAATGGTATTACTGAGAGAAGAAATAGATCTATTATGGACTGTGCCAGAACATTAATGATGGAGAAAAAATTTGCACAAAAATATTGGAGAGAAGTTGTAAGTACTACAGTTTATACCCTGAATAGAGTACAAGTTAAGAAAGGTACTACTGCTACACCTTATGAGCTGTGGTATGGATATGCACCTAATGTAAACTATTTCAAATTTTTTACAAGATAATGTTTCATACTGAAGGATAAAAGAAATGGAAAACTTGATGCTAAAGGTAAGGAAGACATATTTCTTGGTTATTCAACTAAGAGTAAAGCATATAAGTGTTTGAATTCTAACACTAACAAAATTGTGGAAAGTGCAAATGTTAGAATTGATGAGTATGTAGAAAGAAATGAAGTTGAAAGCACACAGGAACCTGAGAGTTACAAATCATTTATCATATGGATGAGGAAGATTCTAGTGAATTACCTAAAACTAAGAATGAGGTTTTCAAGAAACAGCTAGCACCTTCTAAGTCATAGAATGAAGCTTTCAGGCAATAGGAGGTAATTTCCAAGCTATCTGATGGAGATGTCGAGTCACAAAATCAACCTGAATTGAACGAGAATAATGAATCTGAAGCAAGACAAGAACCTACTCTAGAAAAGTATGTAAGGAGGCACCACAAACCTAATCAAATCATAGGATCGAAGGATTCTATAGTTATGACAAGAAGTAAGTTGAGAGACAGTAATGCTTTCTATGTGATTATGAGCCCAAAACAGTAAAAGATGCTTTAGACAATGAAGATTGGATACAAGCCATGAATGAAGAAATTGAACAAATTGAGAAGAATAAGACTTTGACACTTGTACCTAGGCCGAATGAAAAAAATGTAATTGGTACTAAGTGGGTATTCAGAAATAAGCTGAATGAACATGGAGAGGTAACAAGAAACAAAGCTAGACTGGTATGTAAAGGTTATGCACAAGAGGAAGGAATTGATTATGGAGAAACATTCACCCTAGTTGCAAGGTTGGAAGGAGTCAGAACCTTACTTGCATATGTAGCCTATAGAGGTTTTAAAGTTTATCATATGGATGTGAAGTCAACATTTCTAAATGGAATATTAGAAGAAGAAGTGTACATTGAACAAGCTGATGGATTTGTTGACCCAAGTAAGAAGAACATGGTTTGTAGATTACAAAAAGCACTATATGGATTCAAGCAAGCACCAAGAGCATGGTATGAGAGATTGCACTTATATGATGAAGATTGGATTTGTAAGAACTAATGAAAACAACAATCTATATTTGAAGACAAAGAAATGTAAAGGTACTTTATTGGCTGAAATTTTTGTTGATGACATTATATTTAGTGGACAAGATGTGCTATGCCAAGCATTTTCAAAGGAGATGCAAATTGAATTTGAAATGTCTATGTTTGGCGAGATAAAAAGTTTTGTTGGCTTACAAATATATCATATGAAGAATGATATCTATATTACTCAATCAAAATATGTCAAGGAGATACTAAAAACTTTTGGAATGGAAGATTCAAAACTAGTGAGTACACCCATGGCTACTGGATAGAAGTTAACAAAAAATGATGATACAAAAGAAGTGAATCAAACCCTTTACAAATCAATGATTGGAAAGCTGCAATATGTTGTACACAACAGACCTGATATTGCACTAGCTATTGGTATTGTTGCGATATTTTTTTCCAATCCCAAAGAAACACATATGATGGCGATATAAAGAATTCTGAGATATTTGAAAGGAATAGATGAATATGGTCTGTACTACAAAAGAAATGGAAAGTTTGAACTCGGAGTCTATACTGATTCTAATTGGGATAGAAATGTAGATGACAAGAAAAGCACCATAGGTGGAGCATTTATTCTAGTAAAAAGGTTAGTTTCATGGACAATCAAGAAACAAAATTGCACCTCACAATCTACAGCTGAAGCCGAGTATGTGGTAGCAGCAGTTAATTGTTCTAATATTGTGTGTTTGAAGATACTACTGAAAGGTATGAAAGAAGAGATCACAGAACCAGTTGTCATATATTGTGATAATGTGAGTACCATTAATATTTCTAAGAACCCTTTGATGCACTCTAAGACAAATCCTATAGCTATCAAGTATCATTACTTGAGGGAGCTATTTCATAAAAAGGAAATGAGACTGGAATATGTGAATACTAAAGAACAATTAGCAGACATATTTACAAAGGCACTACCTAAGGATGCTCATGAGTATATGTGAGGTGAATTAGGGGTGATTCCCCTAATTGAGGCTAATTAGTTCAGAATGCTATAGTTGCATCAAATCTTATATTTAGAATATTTGACACATTGATGCACATGCAGTCACACTTTAGGATGCTACCTAAAGCTGTGAAAGATAGACAAAGACAGAAAAGAGAATCATTCATAAGAAATATGACAGGAACAACATTATATAGAGTTTAGAACAAAAGAATCTACATGATGAAGATGTCAACGTCTTTGGCATTGTTGTCAAAGAGGGAGAAGTTTACTAAAAGAGGGAGAGTTTACTATACTTAGAGAAAAAGGGAGAGATTACTGAAAAATAGATTTTTGTCAAAGAGGGAGAGATTAATGAAAGAGGGAGTCTACAGATGAATAGAAACAGAAAGATTTCAGTGTGATTGAACTACCTCACAATAGGTCTGGAATAATCATGCTCAAGGCCTTTCTTAGGAATAGTTTATTCAATCTAAGGACTACTTCTCCCATTATGAGGTGCATTTAACTTGTCAACCCAGGGATGTATACTTGAAATGGTTGGCACGATATGTGCACTAGGCTCCTTAAGGAGTCATTCTGCTTATGTTGCAGGAAGGTAAAAATGCATAAAAGAAACCTACACTAGTGTTGCAGGAAAAGAATACACTTATCTCCTTACTGAAATGAATGCTAGAAATTGTAAACTCTACTTAAACCTATACTTTCAACCTAGAACATCCATTATAACTATTCTTGCAGATGCTGCAGGAACATTC
>MU227649.1:25386-49637 GCA_018584345.1 Thuja plicata | reverse complement strand
TCCACCTCCCAAGTGGGCCCCCTTGGTTGGTTTCTGCTAATCTATTAACACAGAATGTAAACCAAGAATTACTTCATTGTATTTCAAAAACTCATTACATAAAAACAATACATGAAACTTAAAATAGTTTGCTGTAAGATATAACAGTTTTCTTCCAAAAACTTCTTTCTCTAACTCTCCTCTATAACTTCAAAATATTGGTCCAATCCCTATAAATAGAGGATAGAACACTTATTACAAAATAGAAAAGAAACAATCTTGCTGAAAACATGTCAGAGAAGAAGATGGAAATGCAACAGCCCGCGGTGTGGGTAATAAAGCTTGGGCGACCAGTTCAACATAATAAAGTGCAGAGGGAATATAGAAACACTACATACCTCAATCCTGGAATAATGGCTCCTACATTGTAGCAGTCGTGTATCTTGGTGATGTGATGATCACTCCACCGTAGCTGGTCCTCAACAGTCTTCCTTGAATGCTGTCGACCACTCTCCAGCCGCTTCCTCTCCTATCAAGTTAGTTGTGATGCAAAAATATTCATGCAACAATCTTAATCAAATTAAATCTAGATATTAGAACATATATTCTGATGATTATATGAAATAATGCACTATATGTATAATATTAGCAAAATATGTCAAAAATATCTACCCATGGTTTATCAGTTCTATCTGGACTTTATCATAAGTTTTAACTGGCTAGGTTCACAAATGTTTTGTCAAAAAATAGAATAGAGTATTTAAAATTATAGAAAATAAAGGCAATAATTTGGCCTTATCATCTACCCCTTGGTTAATCAATTTCTTTTCCTCAAGAATTGCATCTTCTGGCAATTGACCTAAAGTCACCAACTTCAGTTCTTCCTCACCTCTGGCTTTTGAAGGAGTAGTAGAATCCTCTTGTTCTTTCCCAAACTTCCCTTCTATGATCCTCTTGCAGTCTATCAAGCCTGGTAGTGTTGATGTCATACACAGGCCAAAGGAGCATGGGCGACTCCATTGTGAGCGGACACCAGAGCTCCTGCCTAATTTGCCTACCCAGCTCCATGTATTTTGGTGCTCGGTGTATGGCTGTTTCAAGGTTAATGGGGCTATGTGGTTTTGACCTTTTGAATGCCTCTGATAATTTTCCCCATCTACTTCTGGCACCAGTTAAGGTTCCTTGGAAGACAAAATAAGACATGCTATCATATTTTGCATACACATCTATTCTGAGCTTGAAAATTTTATCTCTTATTTCCTTTTTAATATTCCCATATGTCAGTTTGAACCAATCCCTCAAGAATACTTCTAGTTGACTGCTTTCTTCTCTTAATGGCATGGGTTCCATTTTCTCAAGTTCTCTATAATTTTCCAATTGTCTATCATAGTTATCCTCGTTATGCATCCAAGACATTAGGGCCCTTAGGTGTATATCCCATATGTAAAGTAGGGGGTTCCATTCAGTCTCTGTAGGGATGATGAAATTATGGACATACAACTCACAGAGTAAATTTTATTCCCAGGATGTGAGGGTCTGGTATAAACCATAAAATTCCTGGGCTATTTTGAACTCTGCGTTTACATCTTTGAGGGTCATCATCAACTCGAATAGGATGAATTATTCTTTTAGATAGATGGTATACACCCTAGGTGGCAGTCTACAAGCAATTATCTGGTCAGTCAACTTAAGGGCATGTTCCATTCTCTATTTCTGTCTTGCCAACTGATCTTTTAATTCTTCAATTTCCTCTCCTTGTTCTGCTATTACTTTCTGCAATTTATTTTTCTCTTCTCCCCATAGAGTGGTTGTCAGCACATGCTTATTATATAACTGGAAGAGAAGCATCTGCAGAGTAATCAGACCACTGTTTTCATCCTAGTTATTCTTCCTCCTTTGTTCCCTCCATAACTATTCTAAGAAATTTATTAACCAAGTTCGCTTATAGGAAACTAGGGCATTTCTTGTGCAAGCTAGCTGGATTTTAATTAAGACAAGGCCGAAGTTCAGATTTGAGGATCTTAACGAGTAAATAGAAATGACATTTTAGGAATTGGCACACTTCCCTACCCCCTATGAAACATTAAAAAGTGTCCTCACTTGCCAGACTTAGCAGAAGGTATGGAACTGGATTAAGGCAGCAATGATACATTTATTGCAGTATTTGATATAACCAACGAAATCTATGCACTAAAAATGGAAATAAATTTGAAAAGCTTGTACCTATTAATTGATCATCACACGTGCTAGGAAAGGTTGGCAAGAGTGGAATGATGGTGTCGGCAGTCGGCATGCGCCAGCGCTCGATCTCTTTATTGAAAGCATAAAAAAATGATGATGTGGGAGGTGGGTGGATGGAAGATTAAGGAATGAAATGGGTTGAAAAAGAAGAATGTAGAAAGTGAATGGAGAATTTGAACTTTATGTAAACATAAATTTTTTATTATGGTCATGCTTTGAAGGAATTCTTATTGAAGAGCTGCACGAAGGAGGTTGACACCCTCTACTGCAGGAAGTGTTATTTGTTGATCCTTTAAAAATGGCTGGTTGAATTGTTGCATGAAGCCTTCTTTTGACTGTGGCTGGTGATACAACTTTAGTCTATTTCCATTAACTAATAGCTTGAAGTGTACAGGGTCAATTGTGGTCAACTGGACTACTCCATTTGTAAATATATGGCTTATTTCATATGGACCCAGCCATCATGTCTATAGCTTGCCTGGTATCTCTTGGAATCTAGAATCATATAACAATGCCCAATCTCCAACTTGGAACTGCTTACTCTTAATATGGGAGTCATGCCACTGTTTCCTTTTCTTTTGGACAATTTCTATGCACTGTAGGGCAGACTTGCACATTTCATCCAAAGAATTGAGATGCAGCAAGCGCTCTCTTTGTGCTGCAGGAAGATCAATATTTAACTCCAACATTGTTCTTAATGTCTTGTGTTCAAATTCAATCGGTATCATTGTTGCTTTACCATATAACAGTTTGAATGGAGTGAACCCTGTGGTGGTCTTCCATGTTGTTCTATACACCTAGATGGCTTCTGATAGTCTTCTGCTCCAATCTCGGTGATGCAAATGAACTATCTTTGTTAAGATTGCTTCTATTTCCTAATTTGTAACTTCTTCTTGTCCATTGGCTTGAGGGTGATAGGGGCTTGACTTCCGATGTATGATATTTTATTCCTTCATGAGCTCTATTATCAGATTGGAAGTGAATTGAGTACCTTGATCAGTAACAAGTTCTCTTGGCATGCCATATCTAGTAAAAATTTCTTCATACAAAAATTCAAAAACTTTATGATCTCTGGGATGCTTCATTGCTCTTACTTCGACCCATTTGGTCAGGTAATCTGTGCACACCATAATGTATGACTTCCCATTGGATGGAGGGTCTATGGGACCAATAAAGTCCATGCCCCATTTATCAAATGGTGTTACCACCACCTGTGGGTTTAAGGGCATTTCATTTGATCTTGTTGGTTGGCCCATTCTTTGACATTTATCACACTTCCTTGTATAACTGGCTGCATCTTTGTGAAGTGTAGGATAGTAGTAGCCAGTTGTTAAAATCTTTTGTGCTGTTCTTTTGGCTACAAAGTGTCCTCCACATGGTTCATTATGACATGCATGCAGAATGTCATATGTCTCATCTTCTCTCACACATCTCCTCATGACTTGGTAAGGTCCAATGTAAAATAATGTGCTATCAATCCAAGAGAAATGGAAGCTTTTCTCTACAAGCAGCTTCTTATCCTTATAAGAGAAATGTGTGGGCATTTTGTTAGCTACCAGGTAATTAGCTATATTAGCATACCATGGATTTTTGACAACAATATGAAATAAATGTTCATCTGGAAATGCATCATCTATCAAAGTAGTATCTTCTTCAGTATGATGAATTCTAGATAGATTATGAGCTACCATGTTTTCTTTCCCTGGCTTGTCAATGATTTTTATATCAAATTCCTACAAAAGAAGAAGCCATCTTGCTAACCTGCCTGTGATGGCAGGTTTGTTCATGAGATACTTAATTGTTGCATGGTTAGTATTAACAAAGATAGGATAACCAGTTACATAATGGCAGAATTTGTTTAGAGCATAAACTACTACTAGCAATTCTTTCTTAGTCATTGTATAGTTTAACTCTGGTCCATGTAGAATCTTATTGATATAATAGATTGCATTTTCAAGGTTTTTAGACTTTTGTCCTAACACAACACCTATGGCATAGTCTGAAGCATCTATATGTATGTGAAATGGCAAAGTCCAGTCAGGACCCCTAAGTACTGGTGTAGTTGTCAAAAGTGACTTGAGCTACAGGAAGGATTCATCACATTCTTTTGTCCAAGAAAATTTAGCTTCTTTGGTAAGTAAGTTGTACAAAGGACTAGCTATTTGACTAAAGTTCTGGATAAACCTCCTATAATAGCCAGTGTGACCTAGGAAAGATCTGACATATTTTTGCTTAGTAGGAATAGGGAGTGTGAGAATTACCTGTATCTTTGTAGTTTCTACCTAGATTCCAGCTTCGGAGATAAAATGTCCCAACACCACTCCATCCTGCATCATCAAAAAGCACTTTTCACTGTTGAGAGACAGGTTATGTTCCTTGCATCTGATTAGTACTTTCTCCAAGTTCTTCAAAGCTTCCTCAAATGTGACATCAAATGTAGTGAAGTCGTCCATGTAGATTTCCATGCAATCATGCGATATATTAGCAAAGATGCTGATCACAGCTCTGAAAGGTAGCAGGTGCATTGCATAATCCAAATGGTAATACTAAATAGGCATATGTGCCCCAAGGGCATGTGAACGTGGTCTTTTCCTGATCTTCAGGGGCAATTCTTATCTGATTGTAACCACTATATCCATCCAGAAAGGAAAAGTATTTCTTTCCAACCAAATTATCCAAGACCTGGTCAATAAAAGGTAAAGGAAAGTGGTCCTTCTTTGTGGCATTATTTAATTCCCTGTAATCCACACATATCCGCCACTTACCTCCTTTCGTAGGTACAATGACCAATGTCTATACCCACTTGCTATCAAAGATTGGATAGATGAATCCAGCATCCAACAACTTCTATAACTCAATTTTAACTATTTCTCTCGGTGCAAGATTTATTCTCCTCTAAGGTTGACAAAGTGGCAAGCTTCCATCACTGATGTAGATTTTGTGGGTGCATAGTTTAGGGTTTAGTCCCTCCATATCCCCATAATCCCATGCAAAGGATTTTTCATATTGATTGAGGAGCTTGGTTAACAATGCCAACTATGATTGGGACAACTTGTTGTTTACATGGAGGTTACAACCAGGGGAAAGTTCCACTTTTGTTGTGAGCTCTACCATTGATACTTCGGGCACTAGACTTGTAGCTATTTCATTTGGCTGTAATTGATCAATTATTTTAGGGGTTGCTAGAAACATACAGTTCTCATAGGTACATAGCTGTAAAATAGAACTCTCTGAAACATCTTTAGCCACAATACATTCATTGGTAAGAATGCTCTATATCACATCATCTTCCTCTTGCATCTTTAGAAAAGATTGCCTATGCAACATCATGAGCTAGGCTACTCAATTCAACTCTTCCTCCTCATCCCCTAAGTCTAGCCAAATAGGTTCTCCCAAGTCTCGCTGAGGTTGGGTAGGAGTATATAGGGCTAGCTTCCTTATGGCTTGACTATTTGAAATTATCATACTGCCTAATCTGCAATTAATTTTGGCATCAGTGGTGGCTAACCAGGGTCTTCCCAAGATTACAGGATAGCCAGCAAAGTTTACTTTAGGTGATAGGATAATAAAATGAGCATGATACTCCCATGAATCTAAGGTAACTATCACATCTTCTATGAAACCCTCTGGAGTAACAGTTGAACTACTAGCAAGTTGTAACACTGTGGCTGTTGTTCTTAAGCCTTCTATGCTTAGCCTATGCATTGTATCTTTAGTCATCACATTTATTGCTGCTCCCAAATCAATTAGAGCATTTTTCACAATCTATCCATTTATTATCAGGTCGACTACTAGGTTGCCAAGATCTGAATACTTTGGTATTACCACCTTTCCTAACATGATATCTACTAATTTCCCTACAACATGTACTATTTGAGGGTCTTTCTTCTTCCATCCTGGTTTCTTAAGGCATGCTTCCTTAATAGCCTTTCCATAAAGAGGTATATCTTTGATAGCTTAGAACAGAGGGATTTGAATGTTCATCTTTTTTAGCTGCTCAATAATATCAAATGTTTCTTCCTCTTGGGGTACAGTTTTTTCTTTGTTTAACCTATGTGGAAAGGGTGGATTTATTGAAGTGTGGATAGTAGTTCTGCTGGGTATATCAGTTGGCTGGCTGGTTTTTGGCAGTGTGGCTTCTAGAAGTAGTGCTGCAAGAGTGTCTGTAAATTTCATGATAATAGGATATTCAGGTGTAGGAAGAGTGGTTACGGACCTCAAATGGATATCAGCTATCTCTAATGAATAAGTAGGGCACTACTGAGTGTTAGTAGTGTACGTTTGTTGCTGCTGCTATTTGTTGTTTGGATTTGGTTGTGATTGAGCAGGTAACTGGGTTGGCTTTGGATTAGCATTAGTTGCTGCAAGAGGTGGCATTATTGCAGGTGGTTGCACTGGAGGTGGTAATTCTGGACAGCCAGAATTTTGGTTAGGCCACTATGGAGGCCCCCTCCATTAATTAAGTTGCTGCCAATTTCCTTGCGGTGATTGCCATTGATAATACTGATTAGGCCACTAGTTATTTTGTGGGTTTTGTCACTGCTTACTCTGCTTGTTTGGCCATTGGTTATTTTGTTGGTTTGGCCACTGGTTATTTTGCAGGTTTTGCTACTAGCTTACATCCGCAGTCTTACTTTTGTTTGTGGGAGTGTGGACAGTACTCAGCCAACTGTGATTCAGCTTCTGCATGCTTCTTCTTGGTAGTCATTGTGTCAAGATGTGTAGCTACATAATTTATAATATCTTGCTTGAAATCCATGAGAAAATTAGATATCTCCAGCTTTGAAATGCCTGAACCAATCCCTTTTGTTACTGTGGGCCGGTATCCTCTGTCTTTCTTCACAGTTGACCTTGAGTAGTTGAGATAGATTTTCTTGAGGTCATCCCAAGAGGATTGGGATATGTCTCCACTAGCCATCAAGTCTAATGCTTCCAGACAGTTGTCATTTACCCCCCTCAAGAAGACTAGTTTCTGTGAATCCTCTGCTAGTACATGCTAGGGATTCTTCTGCATTGTGTACAAAAAATGTGAAACATAGTCCTCCAATGTTTCATCCTCCTTTTGAGACATCCTAAAGATATCATCTCCTTTTAGGTCACTCCCTTTGCAATGATCTTCATATTTCTGTAGAAACATTGTCTGCATCTCATCCCAGGTACCTGCTGCATTAGCTCCTAAGCCCATGAACCATCGTAAGGCTGACTCTTTCAGTGTTGCAGGAAACAACTTGAGCTTATGGGCATCGGTATTATAGTCAAAGCTTTGATAGAGTATGTCAAACTCAAACAAGAAAGTGTCAGGATCCTTCGTTTAAGACCATAAAACTTTGAAAGAGCAGCTATGGGTGTATTTTTGAGATTAGCATTGTTTATAAGGCTTGGGAGAGGAAATGGAAAAGTAGGTTGTGCCATTACTGGAGGTATTTGATTATGGGGTTGCTGCTAGAAAGGAGCATTAGCTACGAGATTGTTAACAATAGGTGGATTTGGGCCAGAATTATCTAGAAAGCTGGCCAAGATTTCTGCAAAAGGTTTGAGGCCACTTATATCAAGTGGTTCTGCTCTGGAGGAAGATGCTGTAGGAAAGTCGGGACTTGCATCTTCAAAGGGCAACTCAACTTCTTCAACTTCCTTGTTCAAATTAGCAGACTCTGCTGGGATAAATCTACCATATTCATCTTGTCGCCTTTCTCTTTGATGCATGCAATTGAATTCTTCATGCTCGTGAAGTAATTTTTAGGGATACAAATCTAAACAACTAACTAGGAAAAAAATAATGACTCAAAAATGTTCCTAGCTTGACACCATCCCCGGGAGCGGCGCCAAAAATGAATCACCTCGCAATAGGTGTGGAATAATCATGCTCAAGGCCTTTCTTAGGAATAGTTTATTCAATCTAAGGACTACTTCTCCCAGTATGAGGTGCATTTAACTTGTCATCCCAGGGATGTATACTTGAAATGGTCGGCATGATATGTGCACTAGGTTCCTTAAGGAGTCATTCTACTTATACTGCAAGAAGGTAAAAATGCACAAAAGAAACCTACACTAGTGCTGTAGAAAAAGAATACACTTATCTCCTTACTGAAATGAATGCTAGAAATCACAAACTCTACTGAAACCTATACTTTTAACCTAGAACATCCATTATAACTATTCTTACAGATGTTGTAGGAACATTCACAAGGTACAATGTTGCAGGAAGAAATTGTAACTTATATCTGAAATACTAGAAATAATGGAAATGTTGGAAGGAAATCTATTCTATTCTAACCTATTCCACCTCCCAAGTGGGCCCCCTTGGTTGGTTTCTACTAATCTATTAACACAGAACGTAAACCAAGAATTACTTCATTGTATTTCAAAAAATCACTACATAAAAACAATATATGAAACTTAAAATAGTTTGCTGTAAGATATAATAGTTTTCTTCCAAAAACTTCTTTCTCTAACTTTCCTCTCTAACTTCAAACTATCAATCCAATCTCTATAAATAGAGGATCAAACACTTATTACAAAACAAAAAAGAAACTATCTTGCTGAAAACATGTCGGAGAAGAAGATGGAAATGTAACAGCCCGCGGTGTGGGTAATAAAGCTTGGGCGACCAATTCAACATAATAAAGTCCAGAGGGAATGTAACAACACTACATCCCTGCATCCAGGAATAATGGCTCCTCCATTTTAGTATTTGTGTCTCCTGGTGCTGTGATCATCACTCTAACATAGCTGGTCCTCAACAGTCTTCCTTGAATACTATCAACCACTCTCCAGCCGCTTCCTCTCATGTCAAGTTAGTTGTGATGCGGAAATATTCATGCAACAAGCTTAATCAAATTAAATCCAGATATTAGAACATATATTCTGATGGTTATATGAAATAGTGCACTATATGTATAATATTAGCAAAATATGTCACAAATATTTACCCATGGTTTATCAGTTCTATCTAGACTTTATCACAAGTTTTAACCGGCTAGGTTCACAAATGTTTTGTAAGAAACTAGAACAGAGTATTTAAAATTATACAAAATAAAGTCAATAATTTGGCATTATGAGTGATTATAGACACAGAGGGAGTAATGTTTACAAGATGAGAATCAGAATGAAGCTAAATACATTAAGAAAAATTGGTTCATATCAAGGAACACAGGAAGACTTTTTGGATTGTATGGTAACTATGTTTGTAAAATTTTTGTTTTATTGTTTAGTGTTGCCGTCAATGCCAAAGAGGGAGATTGTTGGAAAAATTGTTGGAAAACTACAAGGAAAATAATTTTTTCTTTGTCATTGATGTCAAACCTTAACTGGTAAGACTATTGCTATCTATTTGAGCACCATATCTATTGATTAATGAAGGATATTTAACAAGAAGACCAAGTGGAATGGTTGAGTTATGGGAAATCACAAGGGTACTTGATCACTTGGCACATTGGAAAAGTAATGTGTTTTTTATCTTTCGATGACAATTTATTGTAAATAGTTTATGCCGAGCGAGGTCAGTGATGACCAAGCACCAGTAAATTGTCGAGGAAAATAGTGATGAATGAGTGGAAGAACACAGTGTTGGCCGAGTGTCAGTATTTTGGTAATTGTTGAGATTTGAGATCTCTGGCTAACATAATTGATTTTATTGGGATATGTAAAAGTTAATTAAGGATAAGCATGATTGATCCACACTATTTAAACTCACAGGTAACTATAATTAATGCATGGATCAAACATTTAATTACTGATTTCTTTGGAGAAGTAAATTAAATGTAGAGATGGAAAGATCCGTTGGATCTGACCTAACCTAAGATCTACGATCTTGATTAAGTGGCAAAATATTTATCTAACCTAGATGAAGAGGTATATGATAACCTCAAGGGGTTATTCATGAAGGTATATAGAGTATGCAAGAGGATTGCATAGTTAATTGACTAATTGGCATGTTCTAAGAAGATAGGGCTGAGCAGAGAAGCAGAGAGTTTCTTAAGTGATTGCTTGATGGATTTCCAAGCAGATCTGAAGATTGAAATGAGCATGGAGGCCACTCAGTGAATTAGCATTAGAGCTGAATTGGATTTGGATTTGCAAAGTAAGTTGTATTTATTAGATCACACCTTCTGATTACTTTCTAACCATTGTATCAATCAAAATCCTTTAACCAGGTTGACCTAGTAGTCATTGTATAAATCCTTTGAGTAAGGTGACATTCAGGTGGAATGTTCTAAGTCCTCTAACAAGGCCACTCCTGATAGGGGGTTTAAATCCTTTAACCAGGTCACATTTAGCAATGTTTTTTGTAACCTTTAATAGGATTAGCTCCTAACATAGCTCACTTTAGAAGAGTTAAAACTTGATAGTGTTTTATTGGTGGTTTTTCCTATATTGGATTTCCATGTTAAATACTAGTGTCAACTTGTGTGAATGTTTATGTTGTGTTTTACTGTTAAGTTTCTACAAGCTGGTCACATCTGAACAGTAAACTAAATATGTATGTTGTTGTTTTATGATATTGTTGTCGAGTAAATTTGAGTTGTTGAAATTGGTATAAAGTTTAAATGGGCACATATAGACCTGAGGATAGCTGATTCACCCCCACCCCTCTAAGTTATTCTGAATTCATTCTAATAGCCTAGTCCTTGGGGGGATTATATAGGGCCTATCTCATTCCCCCTATATGTTTGACATCCTAAAGGATGGGGATGGGATTTATTATTGTTTTCATGTCTATGTTGAACTCGTGTGAGATGGTATCGATCAGGTGATCTCTTGTCTACTTGATTAATGTGACCTGCCTTTGAATTGAGATGCGTTGTCAAATCCTATTATGTGATGATATGACTAGTTGAGATGATCTTTTGACACTGTTACGTTCTTGTGAAAGACCTTTATGTGAATCACTCGGTTCGATTTAGCCTTTCCTTATTCTGAGACTATCGTTATAGTTGTTCCTAGTATTGGAGAGACCATGCCCAGGTCATCATAACAATTTATTTATCCTTATGATGGACCTAGTACGTGAATTATTTATACTACATTATGAATTTATACCTTATTGGATCAGAATGGATTTTCATGTGGTCTATTTATCCCCTTACTCATGATGAAGACTCTATGATGCATTATGTTGCAGTAAGGCTAATTGGTTTAACTAATTTTTATAGCGATGTAGTTGAGTATTACATTTGTGTGTATTAATTGGAAATAAGGAAATGATATTTTCAATAGGATATATTGTGATTCTAATCAATGATAGGTGCTTAAATTTTATGAGGAATTATTATTACATGCATTATGTTTGGCGGGATTAGATTACTATGATGATGCAAGCGGGATTAAACTATATTGGAATATTGAGAATTTTTTTCTAAAGTAAAATTGATGTCAACTGGAAATTATGTGAAGAATCAATATGAACCTATGTTTTCATGAGGAAATTGATTTTTGAACATTGTTTTGGGTAAATGGTACATTATGATGAATTGTGAATTCCTAGTGAGAAATAAATGTTAGGTGCATATGTTTTCATGTGGAAAGTAGCTAAATTGATCATGTTATGTGAATTCCAAACTAGTTATACGATGATGTAGATGTTTTGTAAATGTATAATTGATGCTCATTTCATAAATGTTATATAATTGTGATTACTTGGACTACTGATATTTGATTTTAGTGTGCAGAAAATTTGACCATGGTAATAAATTTGGGGGACCATGGTTAGACCAATGTGAATTCAATGCAAGCCAAGGTTGCATCTAATGAGACATAAAACCTCATTTTAATGTGTTTTTTTTTGTAATTCTATGTGGTGGAATGCATGTTCATTGTAAATTATTATTTGTAATTTTAAATTGTGTAGATACTCAAGTGTAAATGCAACATGTCTTGTAATGTGTAATTATGTGGTGTCACTTGACACTTGTTTTGTGTACATGTGGCAATGACATGTCCACTTTAGGATTGGATGACCACCAACCTAGGTAAGTACTAAATAAGATTCCCATGTGAACCTCTTGGTTAGAGAGCATGAGGTAGGGTCATTTCATTTTAATTTCGTGGGTAAGCTTTAAGTAGGTTTTTGGGGGCTTAAAGGACACCTAGGGTTGTGTTTGGGCCATTTTTAGGAAGACCACTTGGTATACCTATGGGTAAGGGTCATTTTTAACCCTAGGACTACTCATAGTTAACTAGAAGACCCTTCCGAAAGTTGGATTTTCAAGATGGACGAAAATCAAATTTTTGAAGCATGGTCTTAGATAGACAACCCCTCCATTAGGGTGAAAATAATTTGTCCAATTTTGGAGTCACCTTTTCTGAGAACCATATTTAGTAAGCTTGTAAGGGGTTTTGGGTAGACCAAATGGTGTAGGAGCGCCTAGGCCACCTACTAAACCATAGATGTTTTGGCTTGTAACTGACCTTGGACAAGTTAGTATGTGTGTTTATTTTGGACCATATCAGGTCTTGGAAGGTGTGTTACTAGGTGGATAGATTGTTAGTGTCTAATCCAACATAGTATAGTTAGGTTACTTTAATGCTTAGTTTTGTCCTAAATGGGAAATGATGTCAAAATGTGTCCAAGACCCATGTGTGGGTAGTAAGAGGCTTAAGGAGGCATAAATGATGTTAGTTCATTGAACTAAATGGGTTAGAGGTCCTAGAATATAGTTTGCATCATAAATGCAAAAGATGCCAAAAAGTTGTCATGACAACATTTGCAACTTTTTGCAAATGTTGCATGCAACTCAACAACATTGGATTCCCACCATTCTAGGAGTGGTAAATGAATTTTAGTAGCATAAAATGGTGGAGGAAGCATCTTTAGATACTCTATGGCTCATTTCCTGAGGTAGAGTGAATGTATGCAAGTTTTGGAGAGAAATAGAACAAGTTTTTTTTGGAAACAGAGTACATTCAATGTATTTGCAAGATATTTGTGTTTTAATGGATTTAATTGACTGATCTAAGAGTTGATTCATATGGAAGAGACATATCTAAGAGTTTTTCATTCAAAGTTCCAATATATTAGAGTTGATTTGATAGGTGTAGGAGACTGTTTACTAACTGGGTAGTTTGCTAGTCCAGTTTAGGTAGTTTTTGGTTTCATGGCTCCCCCATGGAGTTCAACTGTGGGAAATGAAAAAGGTTGAATGAATGTGGTGGGGGAGCCTCTGTAAAATGTACATATGAAGTTAGGATGTCAGAGGAGTTGATTTGGAATTTTTAAAGCCATGCCCTAGGCGAGCTAGGACACTCCAGTTAGTGGTATGGCAAGGGAAAACAAGAGTGCAGAGACAAGGGTGTGTATGGGAGTAATAAACCAAGTGTGGAATCAGTGTCATTAGAGTCTCATAGACCCATTGTGTCAATTTTAGAATCCATCCAATCCATTTGGATTATTTTTTTCATAGAAATCAGAGAAGTGCCATTGAGGAGCCAAAATAAGCCTAATAGCCCTACATTTTAGGATAGATGTGTATGGATAGGTTGAAAACCCTAGACCTTGGAAATATTTTAGGTTTCCCAAAAGGGTATCTAGATCCTAGATTTATTTTAGGGGTTTTGTGGAAGTTTTCAGAGAAAATCTTGAAAAACCCTCTGGATAGGGCTAATTGGTGTTTTAGGCCTAATAGGACCGTTTGGGTGCAATTTTGAAACTCGACTAACTTGGGATTGAAGACCTAAGAAATATGGATTGTATGGATGAAGAATGAATATAAAAAGAGTATACAAGACCCTTGTAACATGTATGGAGTTGGTATGAATATTTTAGCATTGGGATTCTTCAAGGCCAAGAAGAAGCATTGAGACAAAACTAGTGATGAATGTCCTTCAAGGTAAAACACAATATTTGTAACTCTTAGGGAAGAGTTAGGAGTAGTCATAGGATCAGTGTATATAGAATTGTGAGGTCCTAGAGTGAATTTAGGATCCTAAAGTGGGATAGGACAAGCAAGGTCCTGTCTAGGTCTTCTCTCACTTGGTTGAAATTCATCCAAGATGAGAGGGATAAGGAAGGGAAAATTCCCATTGCTTCATAGAAGGCTATGGTAGCAAGAGTAAGAGATGCTTATATCCATAAGGATTATGAAATATTTCTACACAAGAGAAGAAAAGGTCTAAGGCATAAATACCTAGATGTCAACTCATACACTGAAGAATTCCAGAGACTTTGTATGAGGTCAAGAGTAGAAGAGGATGAGAAGGTGAAGTTAGAATGGTACCTTAATGTAATTAAATGGACCATTCAAGATGAGATGAGTCTTTTGACTCTAGACACAGTTCATAAATGCCACCAAATTTCTATCAAGGTGGAAGACAAGTTGAAGAAGAAACAAGATTCAAACACTTAAAGAGGAAGGGGTAGAGGAAGAGACACTAGAGGACAAAGAAGCAGTTATGGTGGAAGAAGCTCTCAATAAAAAGGACAAGAAAAGACTAAGCTCACTGAATAGCATGAAGGAAACATCAATAGAGGGAGTTCAAGTAGAGGAAGGAGCTCTAACAATAGAGGAAGAGGTAGTAGTCAAGGAAGAGGAAACTATTTTGCCAATATGAAGTGTTATCAATGTAATCAATTAGGACATTCAGCATATAGGTGTCCAGAGAAGGGGAGTACCTCTCAAGGAGGTGAAAAAAGAGTGAACTATGTTCATGAAGAGACAAGTGGAACAAGAACCCTTAAGTGAAATTAGAATTAGAGGAGGGAGAGAATCTCATGATGAGAAGAACTCTAATCAAATAGTCAGTGAAGGAAGAACTCAGTCAAAGGAGATCACTATTCAGAGTAAAGTGTAAAATGATGGGTAAAGTGTGTAGATTCATCATAGACTCATGGTCTACTAACAACATAGTTTTAGAGGAGGAAGTTAGCAAGCTGAAAATGACAAGGATACCCCACACTAGTCCCTATAAGGTCACTTGGCTAAACAAAGGACAACATGTCCTAGTTAATGAGAAAGCTTGGGTAGAATTTTCAATTAGGAGATACAAGGATAATTTTTTATGTGATTTGTTACCTATGGATGCATGTCACTTGCTCCTAGGTAGACCATGACAATTTGATAGGAGGGCCATGCATGATGGAGTGAAAAATTCATACTCCATCAAGAAAGACAATCTGACATACAAAATATAGTCACTATTGGAGGCTGCAGAATTGAAGTCTACTGGTCCCAATGTTCTCATGGTGAGTGAAAAAGAGTTCTTAGAGACCTTAGATGAAGGAGGAGTTGGATTTTCCTTAGTGTTAAAGCCAAAGGAAGATGCTGACAAAAAAAAGAACAGGATAGAGCTACCAAAATAATTCCAAGAGATGTTAGTGAAGTATGAAGGAATAGTGAGTGATGGACAACCATCAACCCTACCCCCTAAGAGGTCTCAAAGCCATCTGATAGAATTAATACCAGGAGCTACCCCACCTAATAAGGAAGCCTATAAAATGACTCCCCAACAGAATGAAGAGATTTCTAGACAAATCCAAGAGCTCTTAGAACAAGGCCTTATAATAAAGAGCATTAGCCCTTGTGTCATGCCCACAGTCCTAGCCCCTAAAAAGGGAGGAACTTGGAGGTTATGTATAGACTCCAGAGAAATCAATAGGATCACCATTAGGTATAGGTTACCTATCCCTAGGATAGAAGATCTAATGGACTATCTAGGAGGAGAAAGGTACTTTACAAAGATAGACCTAAAGAGTGGTTATCAAAAAATCAGAGTAAATGAAGGGGATGAGTGTAAAATAGCCTTCAAGACTACAAAAGAACTGTATAAGTGACTTTTCATGCCATTTGGGTTGTCAAATGCCCCATCAACATTCATGAAGTTGATGAATGAGGTAATTAAAGAGTACAATGGAAATTTTATAGTGGTCTACTTAGATGATATAATCATCTATAGTAAGACAAGGGAAGAGCACCTCAAACACCTTGAACTACTTTTTAAGAAGTTGCAGAAGGAGAAGTTGATGATCAACTTAGAAAAGTGTGAATTCATAAAGATAGAGTTAGTGTACCTTGGTTTTGTGCTATCTCAAGGTAACTTAAAGATGGATCCTAAAAAAGTGGACGCTATCATTAATTGGCCTACTCCAAGAACAATCACTAAGGTAAGAATTTTTCATGGCCTATCATAGTACTATAGAAAGTTTATTAAGCAATTTAGTGCAATCTGTGCTCCTATGTTGGACACTATTAAAGGAGGCATGAAGACCAAGTTTATTTGGAATGAACAAGCTAACCATGGTTTTGAGCTATTGAAAAAGCAGATTGCAACCCAGCCAATTTTGGTTTTTCCATGGTTTGAAAAGTTATTTAGAGTGGAGTGTGATGCCAGCAATGTGGCAATTGGAGCTATCTTAAGCCAAGAGGGAAGACCAGTGGCCTTCCACTCTGAGAAACTAAGGGAATATAAGAAGAAATATTCTTCTTATGACTTAGAGATGTATGCTCTAGTCCAGTCACTAAGAAAATGGAGGCATTACTTGCTTCCAAAGGAGTTCATAGTCTATTCAGACAATCAATCCTTGAGCTTCTTGAACTCACAAGACAGATTGTGTCATAAGCATATGAAGTGGGTTGAATACCTACAAGCATACACATTCAACATCAAACACAGGAAGGGATTATAGAGAAAGGTTGCATATGAATTATGTAGAAGAGCCCTTACTATCCAAGAGAACCAACTGCAGAGCATGGGAATAGACAACTTCAAAGATCTATATGGTGATGATGAAGACTTTGCAGACATTTATAAGGTATGTCAAGAATATCAGAACCACTTTCATATTAAATACTCTAAATATACCTTGCAAAGTAATCTCATATTTAAAGGAAGTCAACTATGTGTCCCTAGAGGGTCTATAAGGGAGAATTTGATTTAGGAGAAACATAATGGTGCATTGAGTGGTCATTTTGGGGTCACTAAGACACAAGAACTTGTTTAGAGATTTTACTTTTGGCCAAAGATGAATGTGGATATTAGGAAATATGTTGAGAGTTGCATTGTGTGTCAGAAGGCAAAGGGAACATCCACTAATACTGGACTATACTAACCACTTCCTATCCCAACTAGACCATGTGAATACTTGAGCATGCACTTTGTTGTTGGATTGCCCAAGTCAAGAGAGGGAATGGATAGTGTCTATGTGATAGTAGACAAGTTTAGAAAATGGCTCACTTTGTGCCATGCAAGAAAACCAATGATGCCAATCAAATAGATTCTCTTTTCTTTAAAGAGGTTGTTAGAATGCATGGATTTCCTTTGAGCATTGTGTCAGACAGAGACACCAAGTTTATGAGTCACTTTTGGAAGACTCTGTGGAAAAACTTGGTCACCAAATAATCCTTTGGATCTGCATACCATCTTCAGACTGATGGTCAAATGGAGGTAGTTAAAAAGATCCTTGGAAATCTCCTAAGATGCTTAACAAAGGAGTATGGTCAGACATGGGACCAACTCATAGGTCAAGCTAAATATGCTTACAATGACACTGTGAACAACACTATTGGGAAGAGTCCTTTTGAAATTGACTATGGTCTACACCCTAGAGGAATTTATGAGCTCATAGAGTTGAAGGATGTAGTTAAAGGAAGTGGATATGTTGAGGAATTTCCATATTCTATGTAAGAAGTTCATGACACAGTCAGGAAGACACTGATTGACAACACTAAGAAGATCAAGAGTAAGGTTGATGAAGGAAAAAGGGATGCTCAATTCAAGGTTGGGGATCTAGTGATGGTACATCTTAACAAGGCTAGATTGTAGAAAGGAATCCCCCACAAGTTACAGATGAGAAGGATTGGCCCCTGCACTATACTAGCCAAGTATGGAGAAAATTCTTACAAGGTGGAGTTACCAGAGAATAGTGGCTTGTCAGCTATCTTTAACATTGCAAACTTGGTTCTATACAAGCGACCAATCCCTGATCCAATTCAGAGTTTAACTGAGGTCATCTAAGAGGTAGAAGAACTCCATTTTCCATCTACACTAGTCAAGAAGGTAGACTACATACTGGAATCCAGAATTTACAAGAAAACTAGGAAGAAGGATTACAAAGAACACTTATTGAAGTGGAAAGGACAACTAGATGCAGATGCAACATAGATAAAGGATTCAGAATTCAAAAAGTTGGGCATTGATCCTAACTTACTCAATCCAAGGATGGATTGAAAACTTTCACTTAGGGAGGATGGTGCAGGAGCACCTGGGCCACCTACTAAACCCTAGATGGTTTGGCTTTTAACTGACCTTGGCCAAGTAAGTATGTGTGTTTGTTTTAGACCATAGGAGGTCTTGCAAGGTGTGTTACTAGGTGGATAGATGGTTAGTGTCTAATCCAACATAGTATAGTTAGGTTACTTTAATAATTATTTTTGGCCTAAATGGGAACTGATGTCAAAATGTGTCCAAGACCAATGTGTGGGTAGTAAGATTCTTAAGGAGGCATAAATGATGTTAGTTCATCTAACTAAATGGGTTATAGTGATGTAACACTAGTATTGCTTTTCCCTAGCTTCCTCTAGGGGCTCCTAGGTCACTCACTAACCTAATAGGTTTCTTCAAATAACCATAATCTCCTTAGGATTCTCCTCACAAGATCCTACTCCTTTCAACTAGTGAACATCGACAATGTAGAACACAAACTCACCATAGCTCTTCCTAGGCTTCCAATGGCCTTTCTTGCTCCATCTACACAAACTAATCCAAATGGATTCCCAAAATCTTCCATATGGAGACGTAGTCTTCAAGATAGTTTATTGTACCAATTAAAATGTCCACAAACTACTTTTGGTTTCAAAGCCTAAATGAGTTCCAAATTCCAAGCCAATTTTACCCAAAAGAGTGCTACTAGCATTAGGCCTAATTAGGTTCCTTTTCTGCAATAAATTGTGAAAATCCTTAACAATTAAGAGAAATAATACCATATCCTAATACCCTTTATCAAGAACCAAAGGATTTTCTAGGTCTTGGCTCCCAGAGGTTTCCATATAGTACCTCCTATAAACATGCCTAAAATTCAATGTTTTAGGACCTTTTCACTGTCTGCTCAAGAAATTGATTTTCTTGGCTAGAAAAACATCACACCCAAAATTGTCCTCTGAGTTAGGGTTACTTCACTCACCCTAATACCTTTCCACAATCCCTGATTGAGGAAATGAAAGCTTTCAATCCTTCCAAATTGCTATGCAACTGTTGGTGATCCCTAGCCATGCATCACTGGCTCGCCTAGGGCATCACCTTATAAATAGCTGCCATGATTTCTTGGGACCCTCCTTCACTCTACATAATGTACATAGATTCACCTTCCATATCCCAATGGCCCATGCATGTTCCATGGTAGAAAGTGGATCTATGACCCCATTTGCACGAAGTGTCGTATTAAGGCCAACAACTGGACAAAAACTAAAAGATTTTACAAAAGCAACTAAAACTCTTCAAGATAGAAAAATACCACCAAACAAAGTCTAAGAAAAATATACATTACCACAAACAATGATTACAAAATTTGATTCAATCCATTACAATGTAAAATGCTCACAAATTACTCAAACTATAACTATTCTTCAATTCTACAGTCCGTACACACACTGACACAAACTTTCAAACCCCTGCAAAAGCTTGAGGATAGCCTTATGTAGTTGACCAAGTCACTAAAATACCAGTTTCACATAGTTAAGGAACTAATTCCATCAAAGTTTCAATCTTGCAACCAATGTTGTTAATGTTTTTAACTATAACATTGACAACTTTTGCAACTTTTTGGATATGCTATCCAAACTTGGTCAAAAGTTGTCCAAACTTCCCCAAATCACTAATTAAGGTGTAAAAACATGAAATAGGACCTTTAGTCCCTTTCTTGGCCAAATGTGGCACACAAAAATCTCAAAACACCCTAATTAACCTAGATTGGACTCAAAGGTCACTAAGGACCAAATTAGGCATCCCTTCACTTAAGACACTACACACTAGGACCTGTATGTCCCTTTATTAACCTAGTGGTCTAGCTAGAACCACTAAAAGACAAAAAATCAAAGAATCCCTAGGTCACATTGCATAATTATCCCTACCTAGGTGCTCTTGCACCATAATCCCCCACAAGGGAAAGCTATGTCACTCCTATGGAGAGTATATCCTTTGAAATGCCCACCTTGAAGTATGCCTTTGCAATCCATGAGGCCTCTAACTCTAGTCTATCCTTCCATTGAATTAGGTGTTCCATGTAGACTTTATGCCTTGTAGTATTCTTAACCCTAGAGTCCAGAACTTTGTCAGCTACCATCTGTGGTCTGTGAGGTAATACATTAGCCTCAACATCCCTATTGATTCCTTGACTACCCTGACTGATCTCTTCTACCTTCCCTCTGAACTGGATTAAGTCCTGCACATTGAACACCAGAGATATGCTCAAGTTAGATGCTAAGTCTATCTTATAGGCATTAGCCCCATATTTGGCTAGGATTTTGCAAGGTCCCACCCTTTTCATCTGAAACTTGGTAGGGACACCTTTCTATAGCCTTGACTTGTTCAAATAAACCATCACATAGTCACCCACTTCAAACTGAAGATATCTCCTCTTTTCATCAACTTTTATCTTCAAATTTTGTTGACTATCTTGGATTTGCTTCTTGACTTGTTCTTGTATCTCCTTCATAGTATGGGTGAATTCCTTAGCATGTCCACTTCTGTACTCCATACCTCCAAGATCCCTAAGCTCGCAAACACCTCTAGGGTGCATCCCATAAACCACCTCAAATGGGCTTCTTCCTGTCATCCTATTCTTACTTTCATTGTAAGCATATTATGCTTGGGGAATGACTACATCCTAAGTCTTCCCATACTCCTTAGTTAGGAACCTCAATAGGTTGCCCAACACTCTATTCACCACCTCAGTTTGGCCATCAGTCTGAGGGTGGTAGGCTGAACCAAAAGATAGATTGGTACCCAATCTAGTCCATAATGCCCTCCAAAAATGGCTCATAAATTTTACATCCCTATATGATACTATGCTCAAAGGAAGACCATGGATCCTCACAATCTCCTTAAAGAAAAAATAGGCTATGTGGCTAGCATCATTAGTAGTTTTACATGGAATGAAATGTCTCATTTTACTAAATCTATCAACAACTACATAAATTCTATCATACCCCTGCTTGGTTTTGGGTAGACCTACTATGAAGTCCATACTCACACACTCCCATGGCCGGTTAGGGACTGGTAAAGGGTGATACAACCCTGCATTACTCATTCCTCCTTTTGCCTTCATGCAAACAAGACACTGCTCCACATATTTGGTGATATCTCTTACCAACTTTGGCCAATGGTAGAACTGTTATCCAAAATTTCCCCATCTTGCAAATTTTGGCTACAAGTGGAGTAAATGAGGCCCCACAAGGGTAGAGCCTAGCCTGTATGGTTTCTTTCCATGTTTTCCGTAGCTCTAAAAATATATCCAGGCCTTCTCTGGTTCCCCTTATTCATGAAATGGCCTAAGGATTGAAAACCCTATGCAATTCTAAGATAAACCCTAGTTGGTCCTCAGCCTTTTCTATTTTTTCATTACTTTTCCAAGTAACTTAAGTGAATCCAAGAGCATGTGCACATTTCCATTTTTCCTTAGTTTCTTGTTCACATGAAGGAAAGGGAATATTTCATATCATCTAGCGATTATGAGACTGCCCTTATTCACATTTGATGACATGTAACTGATTGAATGTTTGATAATGTTAAGTTGAAGATGATGCAAGACATTAAATCAATTAATAGTTTGTATTGTCATTGATGTCAACTTGATATCATCTAGATGGTCATATACATATTTCCAAATACTTCAGAGAATAAATGGAATAGAGGTTATGCTTTCAACAAGGCATAAAATTCAAGTATTCACCAAGTGATAGACTACACCGGTGGAGTGCACACCATTGGTAAAGATAGAGATAAAGTCACAGTGATGCCTGACGAGCAGAAGACAATGTTGCCCGATGAAGTAGAATCATAGGATTCCCGACGAGATAAAAATAGTGTTTCCTGACAAGCAAGATCCAATGATGCCCGACGAACGGAGATCCCGAAGCTAACTAAAGCTACACCGACGGAACTGCCAGTTGTCACCGGCGATGAATTGCAGAATTGACTGACAGAACAGAGAGATCATAAAATGACAAAATATCTAGCTGGTAGAGCTTAAGGATAGACTTGACTGGTTATCTTATTTTTTTTATTCAACCACCATTAAGTAATTGATTTAAAGAAGCCTTATATAGTTGGTAAGAAGATAACTATGAGATAAATCAGGAGTTAAAGCTGTAAATCAATTTGGTTGGATTGTTTTCCACGCCAAGATTCAAGAATCAAGAAAAAAAAATTAAGGAATGTCATGTCTATAAAAGAGACTAGTATAATTCATTTCCGTAAGCAATCAGATACACGGGGGAGTGAATTGAAAGAAGATGTTGAAGAGAAACTGATGAAGGTCAAACTTCATGCAGTCCTGATCAATCAAGCTAAGGGAGAGCTAAAGAATTCTGTAGACACCAACACACAGTGAAGCACAACATCACATAGAAGAAAGAGTTAAGTACAAAGGAATTGAATTGATACATTGATAAGAAAGGTATTGTACAAAAATAGATCTGAATATCTACAATTGAAAGTTGCATTAGAAGTAGGTCATTGTGTTTTAGTTTAACCATTGAAGCATTAAGTCTATTAACAAAGTAGGGCTTAACCATCTTTTATAATTGAGGTATATCCTAACAGATTACCAAAAAGGTTGACTCATGATAGTAGCATCGGTCAAGTACCTAAAGCCTATTGACAGTCTAAGAAGGAGGCCGATTCAAGGATGGTAGTAAGATTAGCATAAAGCCTATTGATCGTCTAGAGGCTGATTCAAGGATGGTAGCATAGATGTCAGATACTAAGTGACAACCTATGTATAAAATTCCTCTAACAAGGTCACACTTAATAGTGTGTTTGTAACCTTTAACAGGGTTGGCTCCTAACAGGGCTCACTTCAGAAGACTAAAAATTTGGGGTACCGGTCCTAGTGGTTTTTCCCTTAATAGGGTTTCCACGTTAAAATCCTTGTGTAATGTGTGTATGGTTTATTACTTTATTGTTTTACATTTCACATATGCACTTATGGATTGATTGGTATACTTTGCATATTTACTGAGTATTGGTAAATAAGTTTTACTACTTATCGGTAATCAAGGAGAATAAGGACAGACAAGGTAAACTGACAGACAATTATTTATTTCAAGTATTTCAAAGGCATACATCTTGTAGGGACTTAATAATCTGAGGTATATTGATTGGTAGATTAAAGTTTAAAAGGATAAATTTTTGAGGTCACTGATTCACCCCCCCCCCCCTCTCAGTTATTACTAACAATTGGTATCAGAGCTCGTGTGCTTAGAAGGAAGGTTTCAAGACCTAAGTAAAGATCACAAGATGAACAGACGAGATGTGCCCATGTTAAACAAGGAAAACTTTGTTTCATGGAAAAGTAGAATAAAGCTTCACTTATCTGGTATTGGAAATGATATTACTCAATACTTAGATACTGCATATGTGTTGCCTATAGGACCATTGACAGTAGATTAATTGAGGGTAAAGCATGAACATAACTGCATGGTTATAGAACTTTCAGCCTCACTCTCTGATGCTGAATTTGAGGATGTCAAAGATTGCAAAAATGCAAACACAATGTGGGACAAGTTGAAGCTTGTACATGGAGGTGATGCAAATGTTCGGAGAGCCAAGGAAAAAGCCTTAGAGGAAATTTTGATGATCTCAGAACGAAAGAAGGTGAAAACATCACTCAATACATCACAAGAATAAAATAAGTAGTCAATGCTATACGAGGCATTGGAGGTACACTTAAAGAGGAGGCAGTGGTAAGTAAAATTTGAAGAACCCTATTGCCCATATATGCTATTAGAGTCTCTGCTATTCAAGAAATGAGAGCAGTAGAAAATAATACAGTCACTCTTGATAGCCTGATTGGTAGACTAATTTCATTTGAGATGAATAACTTT
>MU227648.1:817931-834404 GCA_018584345.1 Thuja plicata | reverse complement strand
ACTTATTTAATTCATTTTAAAATATAGGAATTAATTATTTAAGCATTTTATTGCTTTTTAATAATTAAGGGGACTATAGCCATTTTAATTAAATTAAATAGGCTAGGGGAATGGGTTAATTGCAAGTAGATAATTGATTAAGGGGTTTATTTAATTCTTTTATAATTAAATACTATAGCCATATTTGATTTTGATTTGATTTAAATGGTTTGAATTGATTTGAATTGTATGGCTATAATAGTTAATATAATTCAGTGATAAAAATCACCTAGGACATAAATTTGATTTAAAAATGAATTATGCCAAAGTAACATTGTCATGACATAATTGGGGGTATGATCACACTTAGGGAAAATAGGGTCTATAGTCGGAATAGACCAAATTCAGGTGGTTACATTTGCCCCTCCTTGAATTGATGTGCGAGCAGTGCATTGATTCAAATAAAGTTTTCAATTTTGACTTCAGAAAGTTTGAGAATTCCATTCTTGGTTGTCTAACGAAATGTTGATGAGATCAGTCTTGCACTTTATCAAACTAAACTGATAGAAATTGATTTTGAACTTGATTGTCATCCAAAGATCAATAAAAAGATTCTAAAAATACCAATTATGAACTTGGTTGTCATCCAAAAGTCAGTATGAAGCTGCTAGGAGCTTAATAAGAATATTTTAAGATGAGGAAACATAAGATATCCATCTCATGAGAACCAAATCTTTCTATCCAACAGTTCTAACTATAGTCAAGGAAACTGTTATGCCCCTAGTTTGTTTGATAACGAAGTCATTTTAATGCTATTTCAAGAAAAAAATTAATTGATGATAGTGTGATCATGCCCCCTCAGGAATGAAATTGAAGAAAAATAAATAAATCCCTCAGTTTGAAAGAACACATCACTTGCAGGAAGTAGAGAGGCCAAGAAAGAATGGATAGAAGAAGTGAAAAAGATGGTGTATTTTAAAAATAAAAACACTAGTTCCAAGTTAGTTACATGAAAATATGAGTGGTGAGACTGATAAAATGATGTTAGACCAAGATTTATGATAAAATGTGCATTCTGGCAGAGTTTTTGGAATAAATGAAGCAAATTTGTAGTTTTTTAAATTGTCATAAGAATGGAATTGTGCTTCTGAAAATATTGTAGGCACCTTCGATTTGGTTCTTGATTGATCAAAAAGAGAACAAAAATGTAATTATAGTTGTCTGGGAGGAGTTTGGGAACTCCTTAATGGCTTAAAAGACCAATATAAGCCTCAAAAATTACCATTTTACTATTCATTTTCACTTTCATCCATAGTAATTCTGAGAGCTCTACAGAGAAGATGGTAGTCCCTATGAGAAAACATCATTTCGAGATGAGCCACCGACATCGGCGTCCAGCCGACTACCTACCGCCGGTAAGTGCTCGTAAAACTACCTCTTAAATTTTGCAAATTTCAATTTCATGCATTTTTTTGAATTTTATAGCTAGTTGAATTTTGAATCACATTCAGGATTCTAGATCGCAACCTGTAAAACCCGAGTCGCATCCAGGTTTTCCAGGCTCGTATCTGGTTTTTTCAAATTTCTGCGTCACATCTAGGATACTCTAGATCGCATCTGTTTGTGTTGTTTTTGTCTTTTTTTTTAGTTGAAATTCATCAGTGTGTCATACCCTATCGGTTTAGGCTTGTACCCTATATTTAGGGTCGCATCCCATATTTTGGGGATCACACCCTGTAAACTCCATCGCATCTTGTATTTCCAAGATCATATCTGGTAAAATGGATCCCACCCTTCTGTTTCAGAATCGCATCTGGTTAGGAGACTTAGAAATTTAATGTTTTTGACTTGTTTACGTACCACAAACTTTGAATTATTTATCTGATTAGGAATTTGCCCCTTTGTTGTAGATAGGATACTGATGTATTGTCATTTTTGTCCAAAACAAACCCAGTTTGAGGTAGTTGCATTTCGCGACACTTACCTTGGTCGTGTGCTTGCATTGTCTAGACTGCTTTTGGATGATGAGTAGACTACCGTGATATGATGCAAATTGTGTTTGTTGATGGGTTTACCCTAGATCAGGGTAAACCGTGGGTTGTTGACTTCTCTTGCTGAGAGATAGCACTCAAAGCACAACACCTTTCATTTGCTGACTGGCGAGATCACAGTGACTCCTGAGGATGTCTGGCGGATACTTTGGGTGCTGATGATCGGGCATGAGGTGTGATTTGAGTCGACGGTGGCCATGGAAATCGGTGCTGCACATAGATATTTTGAGAATGACACCATCGACCTGAGATATCTGTCTTGGGACTATATGGTCGATCATTATGATCATTTATCAGTGTACTTAGCAGGTCTGGTAGGCGACATCTTGATGCCAGATAGGGGTCATCATGGTTTCATGGTGGGCTAAGTAGATATGATAAAGTAGATGGTTACCCACCAACAGAGATTTGCATGGGGCAGTTGTATTTTAGCCCATATGTACCGAGAGCTTCATGAGATAGTTTACCATTATACTCGGAGTATGACTGTTGGGATCCTTATTCTTCAGATCTGGGCTTGGGAGCACATCCCTGTGACACGGCTGATTGTAGATAGATAGAGGGCACTAGAGTAGCCTTATGTATGCATGTATGTAGGTCTTATTCAGCAGCCCCATCTGGGAAAGGTTGAGTACTGACGCCATTTGTTCGATGATATGACCGAGGTCATTTGGCGACCATATTTAGATTGCGAGGAGTGGACCTCGGATGCACGGCAGGTACCTTATTTATTTCAGAGTTGATATCTCATAGGGAGGACCAGATATGTGGTAGAGTGATTCATCCATACCCAGGTGCTGAGATATTATACTCGCTATTAGGGTAGGATATAGGATATCACTGTGTATGCATAGATCCAGGATGAGGTAGCATTGTAGGGTGCTCACTTGGCCTATGAGACAGCACACCAAGAGATTCAGGATATGGTGGGATTAGACTGGGATCTCCACCTTGATGTAGCTGATGCAGGTGTTTTTGACAGATATGTCGCGGAGATTCTCTAGTACCCATTTCCTCATTTTAGTGTACTAGAGGAGATTATTCCCCATATAGAGGAGCCACTGGATTATGACCCTGATGATCATCCTGTGAGAGGTAGGGGAGGAGCACAGAGAGACAAGGTCCCTGGTAGACAAGGAGGTCGAGATGGAGGGAGAGATGGGAAATGACCCCATCCTAATGATGGTGACACTGGTTATGATAGGGGTGGCGATGGTGTGGCCATGGATACAGGTGGTGCTAGTTGGAGTAGACAGGGCAGGTGCCAGAGATTTAGATTTGTAGCTCCTCGGAGAGATCCTAATCCATTGCCTATAGGAGAGCAGCAGAGACAAAGGCAGCAGGGGTCACAGGATAGACCACAGGGTAGGGGACATGATATAGGTAGAGATGGAGATCCCCTTTCTAGATGTGAGCAGGAGAGAGAGCAGCTCTGGGCCAAGATTACTACTTTAGAGGTCTAGGTCACCACTGCAGATGCCTTACTGGCAGATAGGGATACACAGCTCGAGCGTCTAGGAATAGAGAGGGATATACAGGGCAAGATGCTCAGAGCGGAGAGAGATGCACATGCTTGGATGACAGCTCACCAGGGACTAAGGGCCACTTATTATTATGCCCTTTATCATGCAGTAGTGCCAGAGGGCCAGAGAGAAACTTCCTTTTCATGATTGGCCCAGCAGTCAAAGGGGGCCATGCCACCTCCAGTAGCTCCTTTTGTACCACCTCCTCCTCCTCCTCCCGATTAAGGAGAGGGGGCGGGGCAGAGTTGATATTGTGTACCATCTTTATGACATGTGTATCTTGAGATTACATTTGTATATCTGGATCCTACTGAGATCCCTCTTTTGTATATCTGGATCCTTCTAAGATCCCCCTGTTGTACTATGACACTATATCGATGTATATTTGATTCTTTCTGGTGCTTGGATACTCTGATACTCTTTATGCATACTGTTCCATATTTTGATCTGTACCATGTTGTGATATATATTTTTGATGCAACTTCCTGATTCTGACATGTTTCATGAGTTCCCTTTGCTTTGATAGATGTATTTTGCACATGTGATGATATCTTGGTCTCTTGATGAGTTAGATTTAGACATCATTTTAGGATTTGATTTGATTACTAATATAAATATCTTTTAAATGATACTTATGTGAAAATGCAAATGTATGTTTCTTTTGATTTTCCCTTATGCAAAATAGATGTATGGATGCACTTTAGGATGTAAAAGTAAAAATGCAATACATGGATGCTCTGTTTTGGTATTTTTCCATTGCTTCTTTTCATGAATGCAAAATGTATGCTATGGGTGTGAAATGATAGATATTTCAGTAATATGGATGTTTGTAATTAACTTGATTTAGAAGAAGAAAATTGAATTAATTTGGAGCTCATAATGCCTTTAATGCTTCTCCTTTCTTGTTTATATTCCACGCAATTTTTAAGAATGCAATAATATGAAGACTCTTAGGACTTTGTCACTGGTATGCAAATGTATAGCTTTTTATCATCATTGGGCACTTTTTAAAATGGTTACCACCGGATAGTACAACCATCACTAATACCCATTGATATTATGATAATATGAATACTATGTTTTATTGAAATGTCGGAAATAGACTTAGGCATCAAGGCATAGAAGCCAGGATAACAAAATAGTCACCTTCCTTTTAATATACCAGATTCTGATTAAGGCAAGATATTGGACCCACAATGACCTTGAAAATTCATATCCTTGGGTACATTATGATTCGTATACCTTAGTGAGAATATGGATCAGAAAATAGACAAGGAAATCATTTTAACCTCACCGTAGTTTACACATAACAAAGATCGAGATATATGCGGCTATCCACCCATAGTGGCAGCTCTTACCATAAACATCCAAGTTAGGTGAAATTTATAGGATCATTTGAAATAATCACCGTACACAAAAAACCAAGAAAACATTATGCCCCCCATCCTTGTAACTCTTTGTCTTTACACAAACATCATTGAGTAACTAAGAAGACATAACAAATCATCAATTGTGAATCAAGCAAATAAAATTTATAATTACTTAGATGCCCCCAGTTGAAAACATTATTAGGAAATTAAAGAATCATAATCAAACCATTATCAAACTGTGTGTTTAAGTAGTACTTGTTCATTCATTTGTCAAACATAGTAGAGATTCATCAATCAAAAAATTAGAATATAAGAAATATGGTGTTCCATGTTTGTGCATTGATAGGATAATCCATTCATGTTTGTGATCCAATATAGCTTTGTAGGAACTCTGTTAATGTAAATGTCATGTCTGGATATGTGATGTTTGAAAAGACAGCCTTGTTTTGGAAAGTGACATCGTGTTGTATGTATCAAGAAACATTTTATTCGTGAGGCAAACCATCCTAGAGAAACCTAGCAACCACAACCTACCATGCCATCAAAGATGGCCCCAGTGCAGAATGACTTATTCCTAAGACGTAAATGCGGACAAATCCCAAGTAAGGATAATATAGCCATTTAGGAAATGAAGTCGGCATTTTGAGCATAGGTGAAATTATGAAGGCTTAGTATCAGCAATGTTTTGATAGATGGAGCACAAAACACAAGTGATGCTTGATTGCCAGGTTTTCACCACTTGGCAAGATCTTTTTGTCTCTTTCTTTTTGCTACCAAGATGCCCGTTTTACTAGGTGCTCATCAAGGCACTTTTCTCTTATTCATTTTTTTTGCTATTTTTGCTTTTTTGAATATTTTTGTAGTATCAAGGCACCTATTTGCCAGGTTTTCACCAAGGATACCCTTTTTGTAGGACCTTTTCCATTATTTTTGGATTTCTTCAGGATCAATTTTCTGAATGTTTTTGGTATTTTGTGAGACCTTATTATTGTACAGGCACTGCTAGCCAGACATCAAGTGTAGAACCACTTCAAATGTTGAGTGTTGATAGGATCTGGAAGAACGTCTCCCTCAAGTGTAGCCAGTTGATAAGCTCCAGTCCCAAAAGTAGTAGTGATAACATAGGTTCCTCGCCAGTTAGGTTCAAATTTTCCTTTCTGCTCTCTGTTAGGCTGGTTCTTAGGATTCTATTTGAGGATGAGATCTCCCACTTCAAAATTATGTGGTTTGGCCTTTTTGTTGTAGCCTTTGGACATACATGCTTGGTACACTTTGAGGTGGTCGAATGCTTGTTGTCTGCGCTCATCTAGTAGGTCTAGAGAATTCACCCTATCTATGCGGTACTTCTCATCACTGACAGGACCTTGTAAAGATATTCAAAAATATGGGATCTCAACCTCAATAGGTAATACTGCTTCAATACCATAGACTAAAGCAAATGACGTGGCTCCAGTCGGTGTTCTTATGCTTATTCTGTAGGCCCATAGTGCCGGATTCAGTTGTAGATGCCAGTCTCTGCCAGACTTACTCACAGTTCTGTGTAGGATTTTGAGAATATTTTTGTTTGATGCCTCAACCTATCCATTACCTTGAGGATAATAGATTGAGGAGTAGTGTTGAGTAATATGGAACTGTTCACAAAGATCATCAATGTCTTAATTTTTAAATTGGCCCCCATTGTCTGTTACAATTGAAGAGGGTATCCCGTATCTACAAATAATGTAGTTTAGAATGAACATAGCCACCAGTTTGCCAGTGGCTTTGATTAGCGGCACGGCCTTGACCCATTTTGTGAAATACTCAGTGGCCGTAATGATGAACTTGTGTCCATTTGAAGAGTTGGGATATATTTGTCCAACCAAGTCAAAGGCCCATTGCTAAAATGGCCAATGTGTTATGAAAGGTATAAGTTCTCTGGTAAGAGTATGGATGGGATTTCCATGTGTCTAGAATTTAAGACATGCTTTTGAAAATTGAATAGCATCTTTCTCCATCGTAGGCCAGTAATAGCCTACTCTGAGAAAATTCTTCGCTAATGAAAATTCATTTGAGTGTGATCCACATACATCTTCATGGACTTCTTTTAATGCTAGATCAGACTCTTCGAGTTCTAAACACCTAAGAAGTGTACCATCATGACCTCGTGAATATAGGTTGTTATTTATGAGGACGTAACGTGATGTTTTCCTTATCAAGGATCTTTTTGTATTTCTGGATAAATTGTCAGGGATGATTTGGTCAGAAAGGTAAGCAATGATAATGGCATACTGAGATTGGTCTGGGGCATTCAAAGCACAAATTACTTGGTATTCAGGAGTATCAAAGGTAGGATAGGATAGTTCTTCCACCAAGAAGTCATAGCAGAATTGATGTTCTTCTAGTTGTAACATGGATGCTAAGGTAGCCATAGTATATGCAGCTTTGTTCTCTGATCTTGGTATCTGCTGGAAGGTGACGAAGATAAAGTATTTCTTCAGGTCATCAATGAGTTGCTTGTAGGGCATCAACTTCTCATCTTTCGTTTGATAATCTCCATTGACCTGATTGATAATTAGTTGGGAGTCACCATACATGTGTAACTCTACAATTTTCCACTCCATAGCTAGCTTAAGGCTGTTTACCAATGCTTCATATCCTGAAATATTGTTGGTGCATGGAAACATCAGCTTGTAAGATTTGGGAATCTTGTAACCTTGAGGGGTGATGAATAGGACCCCTGCTCCAGAACCTTGTTGAGTGAATGAACCATCAAAGTACATCTTCCATGGATATTTAGTTAGATGCATGATTGTTTCATTAGGGAATTCAATTGTTAAAGGTTCATCATCCTAGAGTGGTGAATCAGCCAATTGATCTACAAGGACATGTCCTTTGATAGCTCTCTATTCTATATATTCAATATCAAACTCACTTAGAATCAGGACCCATTTCGCCAAACGTCCTGTTAATTCTATTCTGTTCAAAAGGTACTTTAGAGGATCAATCTTAGCAATGAGCTTCACTATATGAGAGAGTATGCAATGCCTTAATTTTTGTGATGCGAAGATGACTGCTAAGCATGCTTTTTCAATAATTCTATAATTGAGCTCATAAGTGACTAGTGTTCTACTAATGTAGTAGATAACTCTTTCTTTCTTGGTTTCATCCTCTTGTGCCAGTAATACTCCTAGGGATGTAGCTATAGCTAAAATGTATAGGAGTAAGAGCTTTCCATGAATAGGCACCATAAGACTAGGAGGAGCAGCCAGGTATCCTTTCAATTCTCTGAAGTTCACTTCACAGTGTTCATCCCATTTGAAGGTAACCCCTTTATGTAGTAATTTAGTAAAGGGTTGTCCCCTATCTGCAATTTGGGACATGAATCCCCTAATGGACTGAATTCTCCCTTGTAGTGTCCTCATTTGACTGATGTTGCATGGAGGAGCCATCTCTAGAATATCTTTAACTTTAGTGGGGTCTACCTCAATTCCTTTTGCTGAAACAATGAATCCTAGGAGCTTCCCTAATTGGACCCCAAAGGCACATTTCTTTGGGTTGAGCCTAAGTTGAAACTATTCCATATGATCCAAGATCTTTCTTAGGTCAGCAATGTGAGTACCCCTTTCTTTGGATTTGGCCAGTGTGTCATCCACATACTCCTCCACGTTCTTGTGCATCATGTCATGGAATATAGTTGTCATGGATCTTTGATATGTTGAAAAGGCATTCTTTAACCCAAATGGCATGACGTTCCAACAAAAGGTGCCTCATGCACATGAAAATGCAATTTTCTCTTGATCCTCAGGGGCAATTTAGATTTGATTATAGCCTGAGAATCCATCCATTAAAGAATACATCTGGTAGCCTGTAGTGAGGTCTATAATCATGTCAATGTTAGGTAGAGGGAAGTCATCTTTTAGACATGCTTTATTCAAGTCTCTGAAGTCCGTACAGATCTTGATAGATTTATCAGTTTTAGACACAGGGACCACATTGGAGATCCATCCTGCATAGGAAACGACTCTAATAAATCTAGCCTTCAACAACTTCTCTAGTCCTACTTTTACTAATAATGCAACATGAGGATGCATCTTTCTAAGTTTTTATTTCACGGGCTTGATCTCGGGAGCTATAGATAAGTGGTGCATGATTAGATTAGGATCCAACCCTGGCATATCAGTATAAGACCATTCAAATTTGATCTTTTTCTCTTTTAGGAACTCTGTGAACTGTGTTTCACCTCTTCTGATAAAGATTGTGCAAGGTGGACTATTTGAGGATTTTCAATAGTGCCCAAATTTACTGGATGTGTTGGTTCAATCAGTACTGAAGACCTTTCCTGAAAGTGTTCGGGGAGGATATCAAGAGTCTCATACTTTGGTGCCTTTAAGAGGTTTTCACCATTGGATACATCATTTTACTTTACTATTTTGGGATCTGATACTACCACAGAGTGGTTTTCACCATTAGTCCTCTTCTTCTTTTTTTTTAGTTTTTTACTGAGAAACCTGATATCCTCCTGTGACATGTTCTCGCTCCTTGTATTGGTGGAAGAAGGGTAAGGTTCACAAGCATTGAGATAACAAGCTAGGGTATGGTCATTGGGAAAGTATAGGATAGGAGTAGGATCTGTTTCAGTATAATCAATTAGGTTTGGAAGTACCAATGTTAGGGAGTCAGATTTTGGAAAGGACAACATTGCGCTAGCATCAAGACCATTAACTGATATGATGTGGTCTGTTAAGTCAGTTTCTTCAATGTTTAGATCAATAAGAGTGAGATCGTCGTTAAAAGGGTCATTTTTAGTTATATGTGGACCAAACTCTAGTGACTCTTTAGTAGAGATCTCATCATCATCTCTCCATAAAAGGAGGCTTCTTTCTTGTAGCCTATGAAATTCTTCTAGACTTATGTATTCACCAGTTTTTGCATCAATGATCGGGGGAAGGAAATCCTCCTCTGCTTCAAGATTATCAGTGTTGTTGGGAGTAGTGTTAGACTATTTATGAGGAGCTGAGGGTGTTGCAAACATGTGAATTGTGTCTATTCCAATATCTTTAGTGGCAACAGATTGCTCTTCCCATTCGTATTCATGAGAGTCAGTGACCTCATCATCAGATTTGTTCAAGTATTCAACAATAGTTATTTGATGCACCCAGTTATCTACCTATGGATCAAAGTGTGGTAGATCTAGGACATGTGAAATTGTGACCAATTTCCCCCAGTTAGGATGTAAATCCTGTCGTCAGGGTGTCTCTTGAGTAATTATTGCTATGGTGTCTCCTACCTCTTGAATGGGAGGTTGTGCTAGTAAAGGGGTGTGAAGATCTTGTGGTACCTCAAAGCTAGGTACATAACATTCTCCTTGGTAGTTGGGATCCTATGTGCCAACATGTACCAATCTCTCATAGGACCACTATTCTAGTTCATCCATTTCATCACTCCCTTTATCTAAGTGTGGACTCTCTTTTGAAGAGGGTTTATTAGTTTTAGTTTTGAAACCTAGTCCTATTTTATCTCTACTATTTTGGAACTCTGTGGGTATAGGTTCAATAAGTCCTCATCTTGTGAAATTTAGAGGTTCTTTTCCTTTGTATCCCATCTATTTGAGGAAATCATATCCCTTTCCATACTGTTCTGGGGATATCTTCACATGTTTGACCTCAGCCTCCACCAGTTCTCCTTTGTAAAGCCAGTCCAAGACCGCTTGTTCTTTTGTGTTATCTGAAGAAGATGTGGATGCCCTTACCATGCCAGCTTCTTTGTGTATTTCTGGCTCCTTAGATGATGTAGGTGTGAATATTGAGGAAGGTTTTCCATAGGATCTCAGTGACACCGGAAGTTCTGTTAATCAGGGAGTTAGGTCCAGCTTGTACTCTCCCATACCTGTTTCTTCAAGTTTTAAGGTTTTGCTAAAACTCTTCATAACCATGTCCTTGGTAGTTTCAGGAGCAACTGCATCCATAGCCTCTTTGTTGTGCGGGATCATGCTACCTGCTTTGATATTATTACAAGTGTAGTTAGTGTCTGCAGGAATTGTCACTTCTACCCCATTATGTGGGAATTTTATGTATTGGTGGTAAGTGGATGGTACAACTTGCATCTCATGAATCCATGGTCTCCCTAGCAGGATATTGTAGGCCAATGGTAGATCTAGAACTTGACATATGGCGTTCCTCTCAATCGGCCTGACTCTGATAGGTAGAACAATAAGACCTCTGGAGGATCTTTCTTCCTCATCATAAGCTTTGATGGTTATCTTTCTTCTAGAGTCAATTGTTTGTTCTGAGATATCCAGTCTCTTGATTAGATCCAGTGTACAGATATTCAATCTTGCACCTCCATCTATCAACACGCATCTAACATGAGATCTATGAATTAGGACTTCGATATGGAGGGGTTGATTATGTGGATGTGTCAATGACTTATCATCCTCTTCAGAAAAGGAGAGGTAATGTGGCACTATGATGTGATTGACCATCGCTTGGAACTTGTCTATATCAATATCCTTCAGGACATTAGCAGCATGTAGAGCCTGTTCTAGGATTTCCCTATGTACTGTAGATATCTTGAGCAACTCAAAAATGGAAATTTTGGCAGAGGTCCATTGCAATTGGTCTACCAAGTCATATTTTTCTCCAGGAATAGTAACCACGTGTTTTGCTGTTGGTTTGGGAATAGTTATAATAGGAACCTTGGATGTCGATGTCGATTTTGGAGGTCCTTTGATTGTGACCTGTGCTTGGCTCCGTGTTATGGCATTTGAGTGGAACGAGACACCTTTGATTGTGACCACATTGATGGATTCGGTTTTAATGTCCAACATATTGATCCCATTATCATTTTTGGAATAGGTGTAGTTTACCTCATTACTCTTCCCTTTAGATGTTTCTCCTTGATCGTAATTAGGAAAGGGTTTGTTAAATATGGTATGATCCTTAATGGTAGTGTGTTCATCTACTTTGATCTTACCTCCTTCAATAAGGTCTTAGATGACATGTTTAAGCTTGAGGCAATTATAATTCGTGTCCCTTGTTTTTGTGGAAGACACAATAGGAATTATCATCCCACCACCTGGGTTTGACCATTGGTTCCCATGGTTTGGAATCTGGGATTGTTAGGACTTTGTTATCCAATAGTGTTTTTAGAATAGTCTCGAGAGGTTCTCCCAAAGGAGTGAATGTTCTTTGAGGTTTTGACGTCCATGTCTGACCCTTGCTGGTATCATTATTTTCTTTGGGTACAGGAGTTGTGACTTTAGCATCCTTGCTTGCTTACATGCTATTGGTCAAATTAAATACCTCAGGTTTAGGATTAATGTTAGAGGTGTCAACCACTCTATCATTAACCACATTTTTTTCTATTTCCACCATTTAGGCTTGGAGTTGGAGTTGTTAGTTTTGTTCTCATTTTGAAGGGTGATCTCTCCCCTTTTGACCATGACTTCCTTGATATGGAGGGAATTCTTAATCATTCTATCAAAGCTTGGAGAGTCTTGCATTTTCAATGCATAGTTAAATTCAGGCACCAAGTTATTAATGAAGATCTCCATCTTCTCTGTTTCGGGATTGGCCCTTGAATATCGTGCAAAAATCTTCCTCCATCATTGTAGGAAGTGTGTAAATGATTCACCAGTTCTTTGTTTGGTATTACATAGGTCCATCATAGTTACATCATGTTGGATGTTGTAGGAGTAATGTTGGATGAATCGTTGGATCAACTCCTCGAATGTCTTGACCGTAGGGTTCAGTTTTGAGAACCACTTCATGGCATTACCTCCTAGACTTCCTGGAAATAGTCGCATGAGATATGTAGGTTCATGCATGTATTCTATGCTTAGAGCACATAATTATCTTACATGGTTATGTGGGTCAGTTTCTCCTGTGTACTTTTCATACTTTGGTCTTGCCATGTTGGGAGGAAATGGGACCATAGTGATACTCTTTTCAAAAGGAAATGGAAAAATGGTGTCCAAAGAGTATTTTTTTTTGGGTTTCTCTTTCTCCTGTTTGAGGTTTGTGAGCTTTGTTTGCATCAAATTGAGTTTTTTGGTGAGAATAGATATAGGATTTGGTACCTTCTTTTCTTTGATTTTTTCCACATCATAATCCTTAGGTAATTTGACACCTGTGGATGCTAGATGGAGGAAGTAATTTTCTTTATCGTCATCAATTATCTGTTCTAATATCTTGTGGAATCATTTCCTCTGTTTGAGTTTTTCATACTCATCTTCAGGGATCTCCCCTTCACTGTGTGATCCAAATGGTCCATGTTCAAATTTGGGTCCTTCCTCCTCATCTGTATCTTTGGGCTTTTGGTGTTTGCCATCATTATACTCCTCAAAAGCCTCACTCCATCTGCAAGTGTTGCTATCCATTTGAGGGGAATCTAGATCGAGTAGGGAACTATGAGAAGTTTCTCTTTGAAAGTGTGGTGTTTTAGGAGGCACTTTTGATCCTTTAGACATCTACTTGTTGCATCTTGTGTTAACCATGAAGTTTCTCAACTTTGTCAACGTTTCCCAATAGTGCAAGTGAGAGTTTTAGATTGTTTAAGTGGGTGTGTCTAGGTAAAAGTAATTGTTTGTTGGTGGATGTAAATTATTCCAGCATCAGAGGGTTAGAATGGCTTGATAGTGAGCTGGGAACCAAGTTGTTGGTAGAAATCAGGTAGACCACACATATTGAATTGATCATGAAAGACTAACTAAGCATGCAAGGTAGACGTTTCAAAAAAGTTTTGAAATTTCAACAGGGAGACCAGAAAAGACAACAGGAACCAACTAAAGAGCCAAAAGGGTATCCTAATCAACTGAGACTTTCTAAGAAAAACTTCTACAAATACCCTCTGTCTTGGATGCAAGCTCCTAGATGTGAGCCTCTGATGACACCAGATGTGAGCCTAAATCCTAGATGCAACTGTGTGTTGACCAAATGTGAGCTAGAATATAGGATGTGATCCTAAATACCAGATGCGATACATGTATCCGAAGGTTTGAATATTGCTACTTGTTTGAAGGAGTTTATCTTTTTAGTGATTTTTCAAGCATGTCAAACAGATTTGTATTGTTAAGAGGGTGAAACAGACACTCATCTTTTCCTATTCTCTAGGTGGAGGATCAAAATCTTTGCTCATTGACTCAGGTACACACTCAAATGCTAATCAGAATACAACCATCACCAAGCATGCAATGGCTCCAGTCATGATGTTGTATTAGCTAACTCCAAATGCAAGTGAGGGCACAAATGATGAGTGTCTTGGGGCAATTACTTTTTGCCTTGCACAAAGATTATCACCCTTTCGGGGGTGAATCAGAAATTCTTTTAGTTGAAGTTGTTGTAGATTATTGGGCAATCCGTTTGAAACTGTCCCCCATAGAATTGCACAAGGAAAAAATCAGGCATATAGGCCTATGAGTACCTAAATGTATGTAGTCTCACAAGAAAGATTCAAGCGGCTCCGTTCTACATATACCCAAGTATGTTCAAGGAATGATGTCAAAATTCCATGAAAAAAACTGGCTCCGTCTTCCGAGGCCTTAGCCTACAAGGAAGCAATTATTTATAGTGAGTTGGAAGGGTTGGCGTAAAACCTGTCCTCACTTGGGTCGTTCCCGAAAGATTTGTTTCCTCAACCGGAAGGCCCTCTACTATTTAAAATAAATGTACAAAGGATTGGTGAGCTTAGGATCTCTAGATATCTGATTCTTAAAAAGAAAAAGAGCATACTCTCCTAATCCATGTCGTTTTCTCCTAAAATAGGCAAAAAAATGTTCATTCCTTCAAGCTATGTTGAGCTCGGTTTAGGTTGTTCTTGTTTAAGAAAAATATGATGCTTGAAGGTAAATTTTTCCTTGTTCAATTGACCATAGTTTTTAGTGATTTGCTTGTTCAAATTATGTGTCCCTAAAATGAATTATACATTTGAACTTGTTCTTTGATCCACAAGATTTAGTGATTTGTGTTGTTCATTTACTAATCCCAAAATAATTATACTATTTGATTTCTTGTTCAATTAACTCCAAATTCCGTTCAACCCATAAAATGATGTGTGAGTTTCTAATTTTCCTTAAAAGGAAAAGAGCATAGTCCTCTATTCAGTTTAGTGATAGATTGGAAAATGTATCTTAATTTTGAAAGCAAGTAAATAGAGGTCAAGATGGGGGTTGGGCAACCTGAAAAACTAAGTTAGTATCTGTTTATTTTAAATCCCATGAAAATCTTCAAGAACCATCTGCAAACACTTTTTAGGCTACAAGATACCAAAAACCATACTTGTCAAAAGGTTAGAGTTAGGCAAATGAAGTGTGCAAACTTTCTAACCGGATGTGAGCCTAAAAAATCACATAATGAGATATATTATACTATATGTGAGCTTTCTTACCAGATGCGATAGTATGCTCTCTAGGTGCGAGCCTAAACTGAAAATGATTTAGGAAATCCTGGATGTGAGCCTCGTTTACTGCGGTGCGAGGGCGTATCCCGGATGCGATCCAGAATGGTAAAAAATGAGCCTGTAACAAAATTTTGGGCATGCAAATTAGTGAAAAATTGATTAAAAATGAGGCCAAGTTGGAAATACTGCCCCACGGTGGGTGCCAGAAATGTCTGTGTATATTTTGTACCTAATAAGAGAGACACAACACTTCAATTGATCATTGCATTAGCTCAAAAAAAGGTTAGATAAGCATGTAAAACCAACTAATATCGACCTATAGCTTTCTAAGTAAGATGAGTGTGATTAGTAACATAATAGCCCTCAAATTATGCTACTATCAGTGACATATACGACTTAGCATGAAAGATTTAAGTTTAAAACACGCTAAATGATGAGAAAACATGCATTCTAGCTCTAAGAATGGAGATAATAACAATGCATAAGCATAAACTATGAAATGAAATATGAGTATAAGTCTATTCTAACAACATAACAATGCATTTACAATATGAGATGAAGGCTTATTATGAGCTCTAAATCCCTTCAATTTATAGAGGAATGGGAGAGAGAGAGGGGAGACAAGGTTCATTAATGGAGCACCTAAGGTCATTAATGAGGTGTAAGAGCTATTAATGCCTTGGACATTAATGAGGGATGGGCAAGAGGGAATATCCATTAATGGGTCATTAATGAATTTCAATTAAGAGGTATGGGAGGGTGTAAGACTCAACTTGGCAAGTTGGTCTTTTAGGAAATTCATGCTTGAGAAAGTTGACTTTCTCAAGTGGGTTGAGTTGTTAATCATTTCTTAATGGAATGTGACAACATTAAGAGGTGGGTTAGGGTAAAATTTAGGATTAGGATTAGATTAGCAAGGGTGGAATAGGTTGAGACAGGTTAGAACCCAGGGTAGAAGTGGTTGAGATAGGTTAGGTTGGGGTTTAAGGGAATATAAATGAAATGAATTAAACTTATTTAATTCATTTTAAAATATAGGAATTAATTAATTAAGCATTTTATTGCTTTTTAATAATTAAGGGGACTATAGCCATTTTAATTAAATTAAATAGGCTAGGGGAATGGGTTAATTGCAAGTGGATAATTGATTAAGGGGTTTATTTAATTCCTTTATAA
>MU227648.1:805514-816668 GCA_018584345.1 Thuja plicata | reverse complement strand
AACATCATCAAACTGTAACATGTTATCTCTATGAGGAAAATAGGTAGCAAGGGGATCTTCCCAAAAACAAGCATCATCACATGGGTCATCCCAAATAGGAAAATCATTTAAAGGATAAATAGTGTCATATTGCGGTGTAGAAATTTGATTTTCTTGATTAATAAGAGGAAAAAGTTTCTCATGAGTTTGAAATGTGTTCTCCAAGACATGCCAGGCCTGATGAGCCTCAGTACAATCTGAGATAAGATGATATAAATTTGGATTTAACGAGAATCTAATTAGACCAAATGCTTCCTCATCTTTCAACTGCCAGGAATCCTGGTCAGCCTGAGGAGCGGTGGAAGTCAGTTTCAAATTTGGTGAAGAAATAATATCCAAAAGGTGTCGAGATTTTAATAAAATAGACATGTGCGTCCTCCAAACAAAATAATTGGAACTTGTAAGTTTAAATTTTGGCATTAATGTTGTCATGGAAAAAAAAATGAAAGAGAACCTTTATTAAATAATATGCACAACGTTTAAGCAATAACTTTGATTAACTTTTATGATTAAAACTTTTTTAAAAATTAAAGATTAAATTCAATTTGAAAACTAACTTTGAAAAAAAATATTAAACAAATATGATAACCTACAATGATAATGATATTAAAAAAAATTAAAAAGATGATCTTAAAATAATGATAAATCTGCAAGAAAGTGATATTTAATTTTAAAAAAAGATTAACCTGCAACAAAATAATGAGCAAAGATATGATAATTAAAAAACTATAAAGAATCTAATGATTAAACTGAAGGAACGAGCTGGAAGAAACCTGTTGAGAATCAAAAAATGTTAGAAAGAAAGATGTTAAAATAAGAAAATGTAATGGAAATAAATGATGACAAAACATACAGACTAAATAAAACTGTGAGGACTGCCAGAGAACAGAGATATAATGCAACCTGCAGTTATAATTTAAAAAAAGAAACGTAATGATGGACTGCAAAGTAATTAAATACTGCAATGATAAAAAAAGAAAAAGATAGACTGTGTAGAAGGTAGTGCTGCTAAACCAACAGGTAGAGAATGAAATCCTTGATAATTCCAGAACCTGTGCTTGATAAACTTTGGGAGATTAATGTTAAAGCCACTGTTCTTCTTGTTCAGGAGGTTGTTCCTCACATGCCAAAAGGGTCATCAATCATAACAATTTCATCTATTGCTGCTTACCAATCGCAAGCAACCATGAGCATGTATGGAGTTACAAAAAAAATTGCTCTTCTAGGGCTTACAAAGGCCCTTGCTGCTGAATTGGCACCAGATATACGAGTTAACACTGTAGCTCCTGGCTTTGTACCTACACACTTTGCTGATTTTCTTGTTCGCAATGAAGACACGATGGATTTCCTCAGCCATCTCTATATTTCTCTCCCCAATGACATGAAGGGATTGTGCTTCATACACCCGTGAGAACATATGCAAAGTCAAGGAATGCCACTAGACTCCCAGCGCTGTGCAGAGAAGTATTAAAGTTTAAAAGAACAAAGCAAAATGCTAATGCTGCGAGAGGGAGAGACCAGTCAATGTTGCACTATGAAAATTACAAGAAGTACGCAAACAATGAAGAATGCTGCACAACACTATTGACAAGAGATGTGCTAACAATGATGAACGATGTGTAAAGCTAGATGAAATAAGCTACAAAAAAAGAATTTGAGAAAAGGAGAAGGTAGTGAAACCACAATGACAATAGAGTCTCCCAAATAGCAAGAAGACACCAGAGGCAGCGCTCCAAACACAGATATAATAGTAAGAACAAAGATAGAAATAAAATAAATTTGCAAAAGAAATAAGGAAGCCTACAAAAAATTAATACAAATATTATAATAAAAACCTACATGCACACAGATATATATAAACAGAGTTGAAAACCTCAAATAGAAGAATATTAGAATTGATTAAATCCTGCACCAAATTCAATTTTATTTTTTCAATAAGATTAGTAAAAAAATATGAAATAAACTCTCTCAAGAGTCTCTGATATTGGAGTGGACCAAGATATGGTAGCTCTTTTACCTACTCACTCACGAAATGATTAAACCAACCTGCTCTGATACCATATTAGAAAAATAATGAAATGAAGAGCAAGGAAATTGTTTAATCTAAGAGTTAGGTTTAAGAAGTGTTACCATGAATTACGCAAAACCAAGTGCATACACCAAAACAACAAAGCAATGAGATAAGATTTTTGAAGGGGGAAAAGCCTAAAAAAACCCCTGTAATAATATTATGAATGGGCAAAAAATGCCTAGGAAAGAGAGAGAGAGAGAGAGAGAGAGAGTGAGCTATGCTCTTACAATGATATCAAGAAGAAGAGAAAAAATGTCTTGTGTGTTGTCTAGAGAGAAGGAGAGCCATCTCTTTAATAGAGAGGTGAGGAGGGAGTTACATTGTAACTCCCATTTGTTATGTATGTGGAGCCTAATCAGACTCAGTTTCTTTCAGCACGGTTTCCCCCCAGACATATCTTTATCAGCCCCAAGCTTGGGGTCAAGGGGCAAACTTATTAATATTGTAAAGGGTCGACCATTGATTTTCTATTAGTCAGAGTATTTTTTGCCCTAATTAGGTTAGGTCAAATATGCTTGTGAAAAGGGCTTAGGGTTTTGAGATTTCATTGTATGAGGCATTTTCTTAGCTTCCTGTGACGGTATTGAGTTGCAGGTTTCAGATTGTAATCACTGGATAATAATAAAAATATTGGACTCACTGTTGGTGGACATAGCCCAGGGATTGGGTGAACCACGTTAAATCTCTGTGTCATTTGTGTTCTCTTCCGTGTTTATATTTGCTTTATTCTGCTTATTATTCTAACACCATTTCTATGAATGCCACATTTCATAAAGTGTGTGCCACTTGTGTTATTTCCTCTTAAGGAGGAATCTAAGGGATACCTTGGTTTATCCCATTTAAATAATACAACCAAGGGATAATAAAAAATACATAAAATGAATCATCCTCACAAGAGGACAAAATAGGTGTAGGGATTCCATAGGAATCTCCTACTTGCATAATGCAAGTACAGATTAATTTCTAACAGGAATAGACCAAATTCAGGTGGTTACAAGCTCAATCTATAAAACTAAAATATATCACCAATTAGAAAATTCCCAACTTCATCACCATTATATTTTTATCAATACTATTAGAAAATGTCGACTCGTCAAGAGAGAGAAATATTTTTATAAGTGATTACCTCCCTTTACAATATTCACTCTAGAAATGTTAAATCATATTCCTGGGTTTGTATTCTTACTATTCTTAATAATCATCATGTTGCTCATTGAGAATTAAATTTAGAAAAAATAACATTATTTTCTTTCCAAGTTAGCAAAAACTAGATTTAAGATATAAATCATGCAAAATGTACTTTTATTTCTCTTTTCAATATGAAAGATCTAGTCTAGATATTGGTAAACAAATGTTAGAAATGCACCTGAAAGAAAAAACTTTCTACTTAGGATCTTGAAATGTTATATCTTGCCTTTTTAGTTAGGTACCATATGTTCTTTACAATTTGATGCAGAGGATTTATACTCTTTCTTTTTGTCCCAAACATTTGGGTTCATATTTGTTATCTAATATTTATTCATTCGTGCAGCTTGCCAACTCCTCCAGATTTTACTATATAAAAACATTGTTATTAGAAGAGAAATTGTAATGGTATAGGAGACAGGGATAATTACTAGTATGCAACTTTTACAAAAAGTTGGAGACCATACAATGGATAATGGATGTGCAACTAAAAAGAATGTAAATTATTACAATGTTTTAAAATTTTTAAATATAAAATTTTGAAGTATTGAAATGTATATTGATGAAATAATATTTTATTATATTAATATTTGGCAATCATTAGTATGATGTAAAATATTATTTTGGACCAAAATCACTTGAGATAGTCCATAAGAAAAATTTCTAGGACAATATTTTTTTATGAATTTTTGTGTAAAAAATGGAAACTTATATCTATTAATGTATTTCTTGAGTTCTTTTAGTTTTTGTCAACCACATGTTAGCACTTTCAGAAAATCAATTGTAATTATATATGATGTTTCTAAGAAAACTCTATTAGAACTTTTCCAAAATTTCAAGAAATGCTTATAGATGTATAGAAGAAACTTCATCAAAAGTTTCTTAATGTCTAGAGACACCCCCATATGTGCCAATAACCTTGCAATAAATTTCATAAACAATTTTCCTTTTTTGTAAAAATTAAGATTTAAATGTCGGGTTTTCATGTTTTTGTAGTTTTTTCAAAGTTCTATTTCTAATGTTTTTTAATAATTTCATTGAGATGTACTTCCTTCACATGGTTATTTATTAATGATAGAAAATTTACACAATCCATAGAGGTTATTTGAATTTTCTTCTGGGTAGATTATGTTGTAGTTTTTTTTATCAATCTCCAATGTAATCTACCCATAAGAAATTTCAAATAGGGCTATTTGTACTTAATTGTTATCCAACTTGTCAGATTTACATTGCTTTATTGCTTTGTCTTAACTAATATTTATAACCTAGGATTTTTTACCCTGATAGTTTAATGCAACTAAATATACTTGTCAACTCTCATGGAACTACTCTTGGTCAACTAAATACTTATATTTTCTTGCCAATGCAAACACCTAAATGACTAGCTTCAAAAAATCAAAAATTTGAATGATAAAAACAATGTCTTAATGGACTTATTATTTTAAGGTGGCATTTACATGGAAAAATGTGACCCTTATAAATGGGTGCTTCTATTTTACATTTTTCTTCAACCATTGTTTGGATTGCATATGCACACAATCACCATATTCTTGATTATATTGCTTCTTTTTGTAGTGCTTGGTCATTTCTAAACTAACTACTATTTTTTAATTTTTTTCTTACTAAAGGATTTTATCATTAAGAGGCTAAGGCCAATATTATAGTTAAAAACTTATGGTGACCAACATGATCCATCATTTATTGGGTAAGATATGTTTTTGCAAATTCATCTGTTTTTAGGTTTTTATTTTCCTTTGGTGAATGTTTTCGACATTCAAATCTCTGACGTTTTAAATAAAATTTAAGTTTTGACCTTCATTGCATGTATATTTTTTATGGAAAAGCAAGTAAAGTCACAATTCCTTCATTATATAAAGATCAATAAAATATCTCGAGCATAGTTGAACAATTATTGCAATCATTGAGCATCATGATTTTGAATTTGCAAAGCAACCACGTAATTTGTAACTTAAAATTAAGAGGCTTTCTAAATGTATATATTTTGCACCAAATCTTTTGAAACCATTTTCTAAAGTGAGCTATGCATGAAAAACCTTTGAATGTTGTTTTAAACTGTAATTTGTCAATCTATGTAGATTATTTATTTAGCAATGTGCATGTAATTAACAATCTCATTCAATATCTATTTGACTTCAACATTAAGGAACCACTTAACTACTATATATACTTTTTGAGGTCTAAAACTTGGTTCTGGTTCTTATATATATTTTGTTATATGTTATCCATTTATTACAAAGAGAATATGTTGCAATTAAATTGGGCTAACCATTATTTTATAGGATGATGAGTGGAAAGTTGGATAAGAATACAATTTCTCCTTTTGTAAAGACACAAAATGTATGTTTATCTAATCTTTAGATAGTATAATTCTTGTAGGATAAGATGTAGATTAACAACTACATGTTTTTCTCATATTTTTGGGAGTGGTTGTGGAGTACTTTGAATGTATTGCATGTCCAATAATTAGTTAGTAGTTGTAGATGATGGAAATGAGGATCTATCTTTTCAAATCTTTTCAACATCCAACAATGGAGGCGTTCTAATGAAACCACATGCAAAGAATAAAATAGATGAAAACACACACATGCATTCAAAATAAAACCTCACTCCATTGCCCTCTTATCTATCAATATCTTGTGTTTGAATATAGATGATCTCATAAGCACATGCATGAGAAGCTATGAAGAACATAGATTCAAAGATGAATTGATCAAAAAGATGCAAAATGCAAGAGAAACTAGGATGTAAAATGAACTAGAATGCAAAGATTGCTAAATCACTATAACGAATGCTAAGAATTAAAATGATTGATGTAAGGAAAGAATGTAGGAGTTGAAATAAGAAGGGGCATTGATTAAATAGATGTCCTCATGGTGAATCTATTTTTTAGGAATGAAAGTGGGATAAAAGATTGGACATGGCATTGCAAATGTGGTTATACCACATGTAGTAGGTGGATATAGCAAGTGGTAGTGGAATATTATTGTACGGTCCTAAAAAGTTAGCACCCATTATAGGTTATTGTATTAGGACCTATAGCCTCCACTTTGGTGATTTTGAGGTCTTTTTGTCTGTTATGCTTGACCCTGACAACCTGTAATTCAAATTTTAGCTTTTTCTCATCATCCTGATGCCCTAGCCCCACTTTGGGAATATTTTTTGAAGTACATAGAAGATTAAATGCTATGTACTCAAGTAAATAACATCCTAGCAATTATGTACCTTGAAAATGGACTCAAATTGGGTCCAAGGCCCTGTGTTGGGGTTTTGGAGGGAAATCTCACTTTGTGGTCGGTCTAGCTCAATTTTGAATCCTAAAATCATGGAGTAAAATGTATAAGCCCTATATCTCTCCTCATTTTGTAGTCCACAAGTACTCTCAAGCTATCAAGTGCAAGCATTTATGATCAAGTTTTCAAGAGCATTCAGGCATTCAAGGTGAGTTCAAGATCCCAAGCCAAAACATTCTTCTTCAATTATATCAAGGCAATCTTCTTCAAGTTGGATCAATCTTTTTTATCCCATGGTGGCCAATTAGTGGATCTCTTAAACAAACAATAAGATCCATCTATATTCTCTCTACCCATTCATCTCTTTCTCTCTCCATTCTTGAAAGTGTTATCAAGCATATCAACAATCAAGATCTAGGAGTGGGATTCATAGATCCATGCATATGTGAAGGAATCCTTGATTCTAGATCTCATTCAAAAGGTCAACATCTACAAACATTCTTCATGAATTTGAGCAATACATACATTCGTTCATGAGGGTAAGCACATTAACATGGTAATTTTCCTTTGTGTTTACATTATATGCTTTACATTTATGAAATATCCTTTTGTATTTCAAGGTTGATTCCTAAACAAGAGTTTTACCAAGGCAAACCCCTTTAGACAATTATTTACCCATTTGTCTATGTGCAGGAATCGACTACGGACCCATAGTTACAAATCTGGATAGTGCAGACCCCGCATCACTTCCAGTGAAATCTAAGCCCAAAACCTAGGGTACATAGCATCTCAACAGCTCTGTACCCAGGTAAAAAATGCTTCATCTATTTTGTACCATCTTGTTGAGCCTAGAATAATTACGATAGAAAGTTGACAGGTTACAAAGCTCAGATATGGAGTTACAACCAATTTTGGGACTGTGACAATTGAAAAAACAAAAAGGTCTTCATTATATCCGAGGTACACTTTCATTTCATTGCATTTTAATTTCCTAGTTTACAATCATTTTCACTTTTCAAGTCAAACCCTCTTTAAGGAAAGATAACTTATCCCAATTAGTGTTCGAATCCACATTTGAACCTATTAGGGTAATGTCCTTCCTAATGAGAAATACCACTTGAAAAGGGGATGTGATTTAGCTCCTATTTGATTTCATGTCCCCTTTTCCTATTTTTTAATTATAAATAGAGAATATAGTGTATGTAAGAGGGATTTAGTAGTTTAGACAAAATAATAATATAACATGCATTAGTTAATGGATTTAATGGAATAATGATATAATGATGTAAATATGAATATTAAATATGATGAATAATATGAATGTTATGATGGGAGATATGATTATTAAATGGATCCACCTAAAAAATTAAGAATAATAAGAGGACAATTTTACTTGTCTACATTTTTCCCCTCTTTGAGACAATGCAACAAAGAAAAATGTGTACCTAAGAAAAATTTGTAATTTTTATTTATGCCCTAGTTTGACCAGGTATGGATGATAGGTATGCCCTCTTGAGAGATTGTTCAAGATATTCAAAGAAAAATATCTCAAGATATCATAAGGAAGATTTGATTTGATGTTGCATGATTGATTAAGCTACAAAAAAATGATAAGGTACTACACTAAGAAAATGATAAGCTAAAAACCTAATAAATGTAACCAACATCCAATTAATGGAAATGATCAGGATAACCATATGGAATGAATTGATTAGGCTATTTGATAGCCGATTGAGTTGATAAGGCTAGTTGATGCTGGTGCGGGATAAGTTTTTTGCATGATTGATTGATTGGAAGCAGATGAGATCATGGGAAAAAGATTAATTGCAATTTAAGATAAACCAATATTGAGGATGGTTGCAAGGTAATGCCCTAGTATTGATGTTGTTTGATGAGTTTATTAAGCTAATTGAGATTGATGCTAGCATAAGACAAGTTGATATAATGATTGATTGATTGATCGAGGGGCGATGCGATTATAAGAAGCAAGTTTATTGATTTGAAATTTGATTCAAGAGATGAGAAATCAAATGGATAAAGTGATTGAATGATCTCATTGTGACAAGGATAAGAATGAAGATGTGAAGATGATGGAAGAGATTATTGATGAAAAAGGAGATGAAAAGAGATGCATGTGATGAAAGAGGAAATACAGGTGATGAGAATTCTTATTATTTTTAAGTGCTAATATCATCACTGAGCTTATTATGGAAAATGGATGACCTCATTTGGATATGATTTAGATGTAAATAAATTGGCATACCAATTGTGTGTATGAAAATACATTAGATAATCAAGGAATGCCCTAGTTCACATGAGACCCATACATCCTTAATGATGTTAGACAATCATGTCCTCAGATGAGTCATCATATTACTAAGGAATAATCCACAAGCAAAAAACAAGTAAACATGACCCATCCTTTCCCTTCTAGTCAAAGACACCCTGAAAAAGCTAAAAGGCATGCCTCCAAAGATAAAATCAAAATAATGAAAGACATTAAACAAATAGTCATCCTACTTCATACATAAGAAACTCTTGTCACAATTCATATGTATAGTCTAAGAAGTTGATAACATGATCAAGATGTCTAATTTTTCCTAATGCCTAGCAAGGTCTAAGGTGTTATGAGGGGGGTGAGTGAAATGATGGGTGACAAATAGATAAGAAAATGATAGAGAAAGTGTGTGTGATTTTCAAGGACTATCTCATCAAAATTACCCAAGGTAAAGGATTAGATATGCCAATGTAAAGCAATGAAAATTGCATTAATGTAAGGTGATGACATGGCATGAAGGGCATGTGGTCCAAATAAATGGACATGTCAAGAGGTTTTTTAAAAGACAATTTTTCATTTTACATCCTTAGTTTTGATCAAGACCAAGGGGTCAATTTAGACAGAACAAATTATGTTCTACTTGAAGCCCTTCTTCAATTAGAATCGGGACTCTGTTATACTTGAAGCCCTTATTCACCCTCCATTTCATCTAAAGAATCTTCACTTCCAAGACCATCCAAATTCTCATCATATTTATACTTGTAAAACCATTCTACCTCCTCGTTGATGTTATTTCCAATTGGCTTGCCTAAAACATCAGTAATTCCAAGGACAATTTTTAGAAATCTAAAACTTCTTTGCATAGTGCTCTTATTTCCTTGAATTCTCATTCCCACCCAATTAACACAAGAAATATACTTGTAGGGCCTCCATAGCTACTTTTTCAAACTTGAGCTCAAAAATCTAGCATCCTTCCCCAACTTTAATCATCATTGCATAATCCATGGAAAAGGGGACTGTTAAATTTTCATCAATGTTGATTATTACATTGTGAAGACCATGCATTTACTTCTTTCCAAACTATCTATTACAAATTTCTTCCACTACAGCCTTAACTTCCCTCACCACTAGAATTGATGCCAAAAAACCAAAGCATATATTTGAGTCTACCCTGTGCCGATGGTTTGAGTGAATGTAATTAAACCCCAAAATTCTTCTAAGTGCATGAACAATTAAATGATGTTTATACTTTGACACCTCTTTAATTCTAAAGTATGTGATGGATCCATGGAATTTTGTATGCCTATTGGGGGATGATAGCTTGATGGCGGTGTCCATATTCAAATTTTTCCCTTCATTGGTGGATGAGAAATGTCAAAAAAATAATAATTTATTGAGCCAACATGGAGATGAAAGAGATGACAAAAATTAATTTCATTGCTACTTAAAAATTGCCTCATACACTACCGATGAACAATGATATTAGAGCACACATATCAAAATCTAAGCTATGACGATGAATAACGTCGTCGGTCTTCCATTTCAATCTTTTCTTGTCATTAAGACATCCAACTCACCACCTCAAAAGAGGTCACATTAAATGCATTAGAAGTACATATGTTCTGCCTCCCTTTATGTTTTATTCTACCAAGTTTTTCCCCAAATTAATCGAATTGAGCCCCTATCAATTCTAGAAATACTTCTAAATTTAAATCACTTTCTTCAATCTTCTTTCGCACTAATGGTTATTAATGCTTGAATCCAAAAATTTAAATGATAATTATATATTCCTCTTCCCCAAGAGATGCCATCACCTAAAATTAACCATTTAGATCTCTTATAGACTATAGTGATCCTCCATCCTTCTATTAATATATGTTATCAACATACTTCATTTGATCATTTTCAACTACCATACATACTTAGGCTATCGCTCTTACAATTTGCATCTGTGATTGTGTGATATAATATTGTATGCACCCTAAAATGGTCGCCTAGACTATGGGCCCCATTTATCATTTTATCATTTTATCAAATTCCTGAATCAATGCTTTGCAACATTTTCAATTCAAATCAATTCCCTTGATCAAATCATAATTAATTCAATTATTTCAATATTTCCTAAGGTTTGATCATTTTTATTTAATTAAAGGATTTAATCTCTCTTTTAATTAAATTAAAATTCATCTTATTTAATTAAACAAAATTCCTCCCATTTAATTAAATAAAATTCTTCTAATTTATTTAATTAACAGAAAACCCCTCTTTTAATTAAATAAATAAAAATCCCCACTTAAAGCACTTTATTTGATGAAAAAGGAAATAAATTA
>MU227648.1:755589-790343 GCA_018584345.1 Thuja plicata | reverse complement strand
TAAATCCTAAAAAGTGTGCATTTGGAGTCACCTCTGGAAAACTACTTGGATTCATCATTTTAGCAAAAGGAATAGAGGTGGACCCTGAAAAATTTCAAGCAATCATAGATATGCCACCTCCTAAAAACATTAGTCAAATGAGGAATCTTCAAGGACATCTTCAATCTATAAGGAGATTCATTTCACAACTGGCAGATAGAGCTCAACCCTTCAACAAGAACTTACACAAAGGAGTCAAATGCGTTTGGAATGAGGATTTTCAAAAGATCATAGATCAAATCAAGAGGCACTTGGAAAATCCTCCCATTTTAATGCCTCCTATCCCAGGGAAACCACTTATTCTATACATTTTAGCAACAAAATCTTCCTTGGGGGCATTACTAGATCAACTTGATGAAAATGGGAAAGAAAGAGAAATATACTACATTAGTCATACTCTTGTTTCATACGAGGTTAACTACACCAGCATTGAGAAAGCTTGCCTTGTTGTTGTGTTTTCTTCCCAAAAGTTACGACATTACATGTTTGCGCACACTATACACCTCATAGAAAAAATAGATCTACTCAAATACTTGCTAAGTAAGACTGCCCTCACAGGTAGACTTGCTAAATGGATGATGATACTTTTAGAGTTTGACATAGAGTACATTGATCGTAAAGCAATCAAAGGAAAAGTCATAGCAGATCAATTGGCTGATTTCCCAATACAAGATAATGCACCTATTCAAGTTGACTTCCCAGATGAACACCTCATGTATATGACTGAAAGAACATGGAAGATGTTCTTTGATGGATCTTTTATGCAAAACGGTTCAGGAGCTGGTGTTTTGTTTATTTCTCCTCATGGGTACATGATTCCTAAGTCTTAAAAATTATTGTTCCCATGTGCAAGCAATATTGTTGAGTATGAAGCTTTAACAAATGGACTTAAGATGGTCATAGAATGGAGAATCATAGAGTTACACATCTATGGGGATTCACAATTGATAATCAACCAAGTTAATGATGAATATGAAACAAAACATGAGAAAATGGTACCTTACAAGAAAATGGTTGATTCCTTGAAATGCTACTTCACATTTCTCATGTTTCAGCAAATCCCTAGAGCAAAAAACAAAGCAGCTGATGCTATGGCTACACTTGCTTCACTCCTTCAGTTAGAGAAACATGAATCCAAATTTGGATTCCTGGTGGAAGAGCTACATCACCCTATCTATGAATCCCAAGAAATCCATGTCATTTGTACCCTTGTTGGTCATGAGTCATCCTATTATGGTGCCATTTAGTCATACTTGGAATTATACCTGAAACCTTTAACTGATCTAAACGTAGAAACCTTACCCTAAATGCCTCTCACCATTCCCTTATCATTGGCGATTTGTATAGGAGGGGTCTAGATGGAACACTTCTTAGATGCTTAGAAAAGGAATAATTTGACCAAGCGTTAGTTGAAATTCATGAGGGAGTTTGTGGTGGACACTCCAATGGTCTTGCCATGGCCCAAAGGTTGCTTAGGGCGGGGTACTATTGGCCCATGATGTAGATTGATGTAGTATATTTTGCAAATTCATGTGAAAAGTGTCAAAAACATGGTAACATGATACATGCTCCAGGCAGGGAGCTCATTCCTTCTATATCTCATTGGCCATTTCAGCACTGGGCCTTTAATCTTGTTGGGAAGATTCATCCCAACTCATCAGGTGGAAACAATTTTATTATCACTGCTACTGATTACTTCACTAAATGGGTATAAGATGTCCCACTTTTTGTTGCCTCAAGAAAGACAGTCTCTCTATTGATTCTAAACCATATCATCTGTTGATATGGAGTGCCTTCTGAGATTATCGCTAACAATGGAGGCCAATTTAAAAATAAGGACCTTAAACAACTCTTTAATAAATTCAAGATTAAACAATATTGATCCTCCATTTACTTCCCACAAGGAAATGGTCAAGTAGAGGTATCAAACAAAAGCATTCTTAAAATCCTACATAGAACAGTCTACAAGAATGGTAGAGATTGGCATTTACAGATAAATCTAGCTTTGTTGTCCTATAGAACGAGTATTTGTACTCCTACTGGGGCTACTCCTTTTGCCCTTGCATATGGTGTTGAAGAAGTTTTACCTTTGGAGGTTGAGATTCCTTCAATTCGAGTTTCTCTGCATGGTCTAGTTACAAATGAAGATTACCGCGCCATGAGACTTCAAGAGTTAGAACTCCTAGATGAGAAACATCAAGCATCATTCGACCATATGAAGGTTTAACAAAAGCGCATGTCCAAGGCCTTCAACAAAAAGGTTTTCCCTAGAGAATTCTAAGTGGGAGATCTTATCCTATGTAAAAATCCTAAGAATCAACAACATAGAGATCAAAAGGGCAAATTCAAACCTAATTGGCCTAGAACTTATATCATTACAATAGCTTTTGGGACAGGTTCTTATTTACTATCTACAGAAGAGGGAGAGAAACTCCCTCATCCTATTAATGTCTTGCACCTGAAGAAGTTCTATCCATGATGCCCATTCTGTCTGGGGGCATCCTTTGTACATAATTATTGATCCTGAAAAAATTCAAAAAAATGATATATTGCCAAAAATGCTAAAAATCAGAAAATATCCTAAAAAAATGATCATCTTAGTGAAAACCTAGCAATAGGTGCTTTGATGTATCTCCAAAAAAAATAATATATTCCAAAAATACAAAAAAATTTAAAAATTTTAAAAAAATAGAAAAAGTGCCTTGGTGAAAACCTGGAAACAGGCGCCTTGGTAGCAAAAATTCAAAAAAAATTATAAAACGTTATAAAAAAAAAATAAAAAAATATAAAAAATGAAAAAAAAGAAAGAGAAAAAATTGTAATAAAATCCAAGTGGTGAAAACCTGGAAACGGACACTACTCGAGGCCTTTGCACCCATGTTTCTTAGCGCGTGTCCTTGACACTTAGCCTTTCTCCATCATGCCTTGTCCTTGTTGTCTTGGTTTGGAATTGGTCTTTGTCTTTGTCTAGGGGGCATAACTGTGTTAGCTTTGGTCTCTTGGATGCGTTAGTCTTTAGGACATCTCACAAATGGTGTTTTTCAACACCACCCCAACTGTATTTTTCAATACAACCCTTGACATCGAGTGTTTTTTTAACACTTATCGATTTGGTCTTACCCCATTTTTTCATGTGGTCTTACATGCTTGCGAGCATTTGATCCTTATCCTCGGAACTCAGTATCAATTAACATAGTTAAATTTTTAAACACAACACTTAATGCTTGAGCTATGTCATGATCTTTTCTTTGTGTGCTGACTGTTATTGATTTTCGTTGAGTTTCCTTGTCTAATAAGTCTCTTCGGGATGCATAGCTAGAGGACTTGGGGTATGGAACATATTTTTATTTGCTTCCTGCTTTATGCTTCAATGTTTTTGCACAACCGTTCTGCTAGTCATCCTGGCCTCTATGCCTTGATGCGAGCATGGTTTTGCTATATTAAATTAGGTAAGCTAACATCACAGTCATCTTTACCTTATGTCTTTGATGCTTATGTTAGAATCTTTCCACATTCCAATCCGATATAAATCACATTCATATCTTCATAGTTGCACTTGTGACTAGTGATGATTGTGTGATTTTCTGATGTCTGTTAATAATGGCCCAATGATGAAAATAAGTTCCTTAACATTCTCTAATGAATGATGAACACAAAGTCCTATATTACAGTTGCTCTATTGCAAGTACACCTTTACATTTTCATGTAGCTTGCATTGTTAGGCTTCATGTTAGTTTGCATTTTAGGCTGCATTATGATTTTGAGAGGGTTTCCTTCATCTTTTTTTGTGGACTTTTAATCAACTGTGATCATGTTTGATCTTCATTTCTTTATCTTCTTTCATGATCTCAATCAAAAATTTTAATCTTAAACAGTTGATTGATTTTGGGGCATTCTCTTTCTTAAGGCAAATTCTCTTTCTTCTCTCCATTTGTTTTCACCTCTTCCAAACTTCTATCTTCCATTTTCTTTCACCCCACTTCTTTTCTTCTAATTCAACCTTGGGGCATAATCTTTCATGCTTGATCTACCTTGGTTCTGTGATCCTTATATCTTTCATCTTACATCAAGAACCTTATCTTTAGTTCGATTTGATCAAATTTATTAATTTTCTATTTCTCCTCTATCTCATTTCAATTTCGATCATGAGGGGGCAGTACCTATCAAACTTCAACCCTTGATTCACCTTTATCAATCCTATCATTTTTTCCGCTTCGGGCAACCTTGCTTGAGATTCTTATCTCAGGCATGTCAATTACTTATTTACAACGGTGTTGACCTTGCCTTTTTTGCAATCAGATTATCTTTGTTCTGATGTCAATTACTTATTTACAATGGTGTTGATGTTTGTGTTGTTTTGTGATCCCAAATCGATCTCACTTCAAATGCATTCTTTGACTACATGTGTTCCCAAAATGATCACAAATTAGTCAAAGAGGGGCAAATGTATGCACCCTAAAATGATCGCCTAGACTATGGGCCACATTTATCATTTTATCAATTTATCAAATTCTCGAGTCAATGTTTTGCAACATTTTCAATTCAATCAATTCCCTTGATCAAATAGCAATTAATTCAATTATTTCAATATTTCCTAAGGTTTTATCATTTTTATTTAATTAAAAGATTTAATCTCTTTTTTAATTAAATTAAAATTCATCTTATTTAATTAAATTAAATTCCTCCCATTTAATTAAATTAAATTCTTCTAATTTAATTAATTAAAAGAAAACCCCTCTTTTAATTAAATAAATAAAAATCCCCACTTAAAACGCTTTATTTGATGAAAAAGGAAATAAATTAAATAAAAATTCATTTTTCTTCACATCTTTCTAAGTGGTGGGATTTTTTCTTTTAATGAGCACATGGATCAATCAAGATTTAATCTTCACCATTACTCATTTCTTTTTGCCTCTTAATCTCAACCTTTCACTTTTCTTTATAAGGAAACCTCTCCTTCTCATTCTCATATATAATTTTTATGTATTGTTATGCTGCAAGTTTGGAGAGCAATTTTGGAGGAGAATTTGAGCACTCAAGCTTGGATATTGCAACTTCTCTCTTCTTGTCTTCTTCTCGCATCCATAGCTATTCATGTACAGATTAGATTCATGTTTCCTTTCATAGATTAATCTTTCATTTGTATTTATTTTCATAGAATAATCATGCATTGTTATCATTTAGATTAATTTCCTTTCATGCATTGCATTCATATAAAATAGTTTTCATTTCATTGCATATTGTATGATCATGGAGACTAGCATCCTTACTTTTTCTCTTTAAATCTCTCATTTCATAGTGTACTTGTAGGGGCACAACTAGGTCAATCTGAGGGCCTCCATTACAAATCTTTGCACTCCATGACTAGGGAGCTATGAGTCAATATTTGAGGCTTCATTCTTGAGAAACCTTGAATAGAATGACTCATAGAAGTGTGACACATTTTTAGCACACAAATATAAGCCAAGAACAATTTGTTAATATTAATATCAAGACCACTTTTCCATTCACCCCAAAAACTCCAAATCTCATTAATATTATTGGCAATGTTTCTAAATATCACATTAGCCAAGAACAATTTGTTAATATTAATATCAAGACCACTTTTCCATTCACCCCAAAAACTCCAAATCTTATTAATATTATTGGCAATGTTTCTAATTAACATTTTTGCTTCACATTGTTATTAACAATATAATTATTACTATCATATAATAATTATAATATTATCACATAATACTATAATTATATTATCTCACAATATTAATGTAATCACAACCTTTAAGGATTCTGACTATAGCTATAATAAAACCAACACTCCCTCTTAGCTAGGGAGGAATCCTTCTTGATAATAGATAATCGACCATTGACTTAAGTGATGTATTACATCACCTGAGATGATCAGATGCCTTTAGGTTTGTCCTCCTGGTGCTACCTTCAACACTCCCTCTTAGCTAGGGAGGAGAATACAAAATACAACACAGTCCACACATAATGTGGAATAAGTATTACCTCAAAGTAATACAAATATCATTTCTCATGATACTCATCATAAGGATGTCATCTCATGACATTTAGAATTAATGGTCTACAAATATCAATACTTATGATATTCACCATAAAGATATCATCTGATGATATCAGGAGCAATAGTCTATAAATATAAACACAAAGTGAAAAGAGATATCACCTTAATGTAATATCAGATTGTATGGCATGTTCACTGATATCATGTTTGGAGATATCCACCATAATGATATCATCTCATGATATCAGGAGTAATGACCTAAAAAATCAAGTCTCATGATATTTATCAAGTACTTAGAGTAATGGCCTATTAATATCAAGTCTCATGATATTCACCAAGTACTCATGATGACCATAAGGTATGTGCAGAAGTATCACCCATGTGATACCTACCATAGGAACATTATAATCATGGTTTGTTCACAGATATTAATCCACCTTGGTATATCTATACAATACAACATGTAGATATCTATGTGACGATATCTATCTCATAGTAGATATTGATTTACAAGATATGATCTATCATGATCTACTTAGATATCAACCATATGATATCCATCATGATAGAAGATCAAGTTATTGTAAGATCGTCACCTTGCAATAACTACCAAAAGTACAAGTGATAATTATTTAGAAGTCGTCACATCTTCATGATACACATAGGGTCCATAAAGTCATGAAAGTCACACACATGCATTCACCTTGACTCATCTTAAGGGGGTGGATCTACCATGGCTCATCCTAGAGGGTGCAAAGAAGGATTTTCACCTCAAACTTCTCTCTTAAAGAGAATAAGGCAAATAATTTATCACTGATGCTAAAAAATCCTTTTCAGCTAAGGCTTCATTCTCCAGCGTATCAAGCTTATCTCAGAAGTACACAAACTTCTCTCTAGCAAGAGACTTGGTGAGAATATTGGTTGTTTGTTCTGCTGTTATAATGTACCTCGACTGAATACTAGAGAAACCTTCCTTACATGGTATACTCCCTATGAATCAAGATCCTCAGATGTCCACTCATGCAAATCCTCTAGTTTCTCCATATGTCATGGAATTATACCATGTTCACATACTCCAATCATGGAAGATATCTTTCTTTAATAGACTCTCATCATCTCTTCGTCCAAGGTTGCTTCTGATAAAATGTCAAACTCCTAAATTTATTTCCTCCTCTTCGAAGAAACATTTTTAGTCATCAACTGAGTCCCATGACTACAAGCATTAAGAGATTTTTCATTTGAATGCAATCTCTTATGCTTCTTGATCCGTCATGAAAACATTTCAGAGAGAGATTTCAAATATTTCATTGAACTAAACTATCGTGAAGGGAAATACCAATCATAGAAGCATACAAGATTTACTATCCCAATGTTATAGCATAACTATAATATTCATGTGCATTTATTAAGCATAGAATACTTATCTTTTATTTAATATATCTTAGGTCTTCATAAGCCATGTTATTGACCATCACTTAGACTATCTCCATCACCCAGCAAGGTATTAACTTCCATGCCAATGTCATATCTTTGTTTCAAATGTACAAATTGTCACCCCTCATGTAGCGATAACCTTTAAGAGTAATTGTCAAGTGCTTAGAGTAATGTGTTTTGGAAAGGGGGAAACAATAAGCCCATGAAAAACTATCCCACATAAAGTATTTATGTGTCCAAGCAGCCATAACTCTTCAAGTTTCTGCAATCAAAGGTTGTCAGCTCAAAACATATTGCATAGAAAATACCACAATGACCTTGTCCAAAAATAGTTCACAATCTTCACTCAGCTAATAAAATACTCCCTAAATGAGGGTATTCATTGATAATGATAGGGAGGCTATGATTAGCATTCAATCATGGATTATCTAACACTCAAAACAAACACAACAACTAATAATTGTGCCTGAGCCAACCCAAAATGGAAATGATTTACTGCTCAGAAAAAGTCTGCAGGTCTACTCAATCAATGGTAACCACTTCCAAGATGTCACAACTTATACATTCATACATTCATATCTCATAGCATGTCCCAAACTAATCATGAAATATAAGCAACATAAATTTTCTCCAACTCCCGCTCAATCCTGAATAGACGCAACACTTTGGTGTGTAAACTTCAGCTAATACGACACCATGGAAGAGCCACATTAGCAATCTATGACTCTAACCCCATTGAAAAAATATACTTTGTCACTCAGCATATATTATTATTGGCCCCACAATATTTAAATGTCAGAATAGTTTGGTCTTTCAATTTATTAAAGTGCCTTCCAAACAACTATTAAATTGCCAATTTGGCCAACGACAATCATTCCCTTTTAAGCCCGATTATTTCTTCCAATGTATAAAGTAATCATTGTGGTCTTTATAATCTTTAATGAGTCATTTTATCGACACATTTAAGTAGATCTCTACAATATTGATATCTCAGTCATGTTATGACCTCTAATGAGTTATCACACCCTCAATAGGACACACTAGGATACAACGTTATCTTTAGTTGAACTCCTACTGGAACTCCTACAATCATAGCCAATATTCCATCTGATGGGGCATCAATGGATTATCTTGCAACAATTTGTAATGATGATGTTTACCTTTTCTCAATGCTCAATCTGTGAATTGTAGGTAAATCATCAGCTTCCTTGGTATTTTATGCAGACTCTAATCTTGATTATATCAATGATTCAATTCCATAATTAACCAATGTCGATATCCAGATTGTAGAGGCAAATAATATGTCAGAGAGTTGCAATATATATCGTACATCTATATACCAGTTCTGAAATTTTCTCAAATGCATTAAAAGTCAATAGACATTAGTCGATATGCCTCATAATATTAATTGCTCCCATATTTGAATAGCCGACTAGTTGTCTTCACTCTACTTAGGAATCTTGAAATGTCCACTTTTGGATCCAACACAAATTTTGCTTTCCAAAACAATTTTAAAAGGGTTATAAAGATAAAACTTTATTTATCAACACACTAATCTCCAGATTTATATGAAGTCTGCTAATAAAATTGCCTAATCTTGTTTGCCCCCTAAATGATTATATTCTAGATGAAATATGATATCAATAATACCACCCCACAATGGTACATGTACAGCTAAAATTTAAGCTTCCAAATAAACAAGGGGTCTTTGATTGAGGTAAGATGCACAAAATGTCAAAAAAAAATGCTAGCATAGAATATAAATGGTTGCTACTATTCACTTTGAAATTAATATGAATGCACAACAAATGTTTACTCAAGAATCTGAAGTCTTTCATATAATGAATGGTTAATCTCAATAACATCAACCAATTCTCAACATATCTATGGCATCCATTGAATGTTAATAATGGTGTGTAATTAATCTCCCCAGTTTTTGAACTCTGCAACCTCTGTTTAAGACTATGATTCCCTCCACAAAAATATCCATCACTTTATTCATGAGGTGTTGTCCACCATATGCCAGGAAATTCCATATATAATTTCTCCAATGTAGTTGTATAATTTGATAATACTTGTGTAGTCTGCGGACTAAGATGGACCCACATTTAATCTCTTCTATCAATGTATGTAAGGGCGTCCATCTATATGTGCAAGGTGAGAAACTCTAGTAACATGGAACCTCATATTAAATATATTAATGAAGTGTTAGTAACACATATCTATTCTTATACACACATTGCCTTAGATGTGCTTATGTGTGTAGCTTGATCGATTGGTGTTTCCAGATAGCATGGTAGATTGAACAATCACAATAGACTTATGTTGAAATCCTTTGTGGCAAGGAGTCTTTATCAATTTTACAGAGGTATAAATTTTAGCAACTCTCGATGTGTTTGGCTTCCCAAACTAGAATCTTAGTCACATCACCTAATCTCCTCCCATAATATTGTAGTTTGTGGTGTCCTCCAATACTGTTTCCATGAATAGGCTTGTCGTGAATCACAAATGCCTTCTGTAACTTTTATCACTGTATGTTTGACCTTCTTTGTTAAGATCTTCCTCCCAGGTTTTTCTCTGATACCATGTTATTTTTTTAGGCTCGTTTAACCACAGGCATAATCATTTCCCTCCCAACCAAAGATAACATCTATCGTCTCCCTTGAGCATCCTGAAATATATAAATCTGCACATATATTTATTCAATTAATGTATTTAATGAGATCACACATCTCATAATATATATGCAAGAGTTGGCCTTTCACCAAGGGACGCCTCTCTTAATAATATTAAATAATTATATTAATATATTAATATATCAAATTATAAAATAGTTAAATATAATAATTATATTGTTAATATAATAATTATACAATATAATTATTAGTATCATATAATAATAATATATAATATAATACAATAATAATATTATAATTATACTATCTCACAATAATAATATAATCACAACCTTTAAGGATTACAATCATATATATAATAAAATCAACAGATGGGATCCCAAAACCCATTACAAGAAGATTTGACTAGTTATCTAGAACCCCCAAAGAAGGAACACTACCTCAGGTAAAGAATTTTAAACCAGCAGCCAAAAGACAACAACCCAAAAAAATAAAAGATAAACAAAGCACGGGCTGCCCAAAAGACCCAAGCAAAGGGGCCTAGGCCTTACAAAAAATAACTTTGGGTTTTATCATGGATCCCAAAACCATAATAATATTTAGCCTCATAAAATTCCTCATCATAATTTTGACTGAAACTATGGGGTTTTGAACGGCTCCACAAACCACGCCAAATTTGGGTTTTAACATGGCTCGCAAAACCTTAATAACATACAGCCTCAAAAAATGGTCATCAAAGTACCAACTGAAATTGCAGGGTTTAGAAAGGTGCCACAAACCACCAAGGGAGTTTGCTTGGTGCCCACCACCAACAATGATTTTCCAAAAAGGATTGAACTTCATAGAGACAGTAGAGACAATGGTGTTTTGATAGGTTCCCCAAACCATCATCATCAAATAGAAATACTCCCCCTCAATAGAAGAAACCTCCACCTCAGTAGGAATGTTGAAAGAGGAAATAAGATACCAAATGATACTAACCCACAAAGTAGTAACTCTCATACATCTCACCTTAATAGGGGGATGCTCCTCCTGTAAAGGAGTCTCACAAATGAAGAACCATAAAGAAAGAAAAAGATCCCACAACAACAAGGAGAACAAACAGAACCAAGCTCAAATCAAGGCCAACAAAGGCCCTAGGAAATACAAAACTCCAAACCAAAAACCACCAAAGAAGAGACCGAGCCCTTGAAAACTATCAGCATCTTTCTCACCACCAAGAAGAAAAGGGAAATGTTAAGGAGGTTGGATGAATCACTCACTGATTCATTCTCCTAGTCTTATCACAATACTTCTAGGGTATCTTCTATTGGGACTCAAAAATGCAACAAGGGTTTTTGAACACCTTGTTAAGCTTTTGCATTTTGACCCCCTATAAATGTTTTTTGTGCCTTTTTTCCCGGATGAATTTTTGAGGTCTACCATGCACGTCGGGTGTTCATAACTCTTGTTTTGGCATATGAAGACATCCCAAGTTGTCAGATTCAATTTTTGAGTTATTCCGTGATGTCTTGTTTTGAGCACTTCCCTAATTATGCATTTGCCGCCTAAGTGTCATTTTGTTGTAACAGGCACATGTTGCACTTGAATAACTTGCGTCCTTTTGAGTTTCATGGACCGACACTTTGGGAATGTTTAAAATGTATATCAGAGAGATTATATTTCAAATCCTAATTCATTTTGAGTCCTCTTGATAGGTTTTTGGATCCCCCAAAGTTGGTTTTTTCCAGAATTGTCTTGTTCTCTATTTTGCCCAAATTTCTAAGTGGCTTACTTTGAGGTCCCACCATTTGTGCCCAGTTCAAGATATTAAATAATTGATTGTTTCTCTGCATTGAAAACATGGAGGTGAACCTCCCTGGAGATTTCTAGACTTTGGTCAATCTATTTGACCACTTTGCCTAACCAATACCAAATCAGATTTCTGCATTTTTACTGAGTTTAAGTTCAGAAAGTTGTGAAGTACTGACATTGCAGATTTATGCCCGTTAATCCATTTATCATTAGAGAAATTTACTTGAAGTTTTGAATTCTTTGTCTGAAAGTGTATCCATGTTCTGGGTATCAGACTTTAAGAGTCTTTTCTGTTAGGTTTGTGGAATCAGAATCAAAGGCAGTTTGTGCAGATTGCCAGTGCTAAATAGAATAAATATTACACAGTTGTTATGTTCAAAAGGTTGTATTTTCATATCAAATGGTTGTCTTAGGATGCCAGTTGTGGATATGCTCTCCTTTCATATAAGTTTACTACCTAGATCAGTGGTTGAGTATCAGGATGTGGTTTGATAACTTTGCATAAGTGATTTTGAGGGCAGTTTTCACGTATTTTTAGCAAGTGCTTTTGCAGTTGATGAAAGTGATCAACTTGGGAGATTAAAATATCTCACTTCCAAAAGCATCGTGGAAATACATTTTTTGTAGTGTTAGTAAACATGAAAGACTCCATGTCTTCTAGATTTGAGAGCTCTGGGAGGTATTTTAGTTAGTTTTTAAATTTGCTTCCAGAGGCTAGATGCCATTAATGATATCAGTTTGTAGAAATACCAAAAGTAATTGTAATGGTCATCATTTCAATGCTTCATGTTCTGATTGTGAAAGAAGCCATGATTGGGTGATTCGAGGCAAGAAAGGATGTGACTACAAGGTATGTTCCATTCATACTTTATAACACCTCTTGTTGTGGAGGATGTAGTATTAGCATTAAAGAAACTCTCCAACATAGAAGTTGGGGTTCAAGGTGGTTATCCAGAAGCTGAACGTTGTCACCTTTCAATTGGGTGTACTGATGTCATCTTGTCAGCACCGTGTGCAATTGCTGCATTAAGCATTACAGGAATTTTCACCTTTGATCCAGCATCACATGGTGATTTTCTTGGAGCAATCCTGACAACAAGCATCAAGAGGGAAAAGGTTGGCGATATTCTCTTGCAAGATATGAAAGGAGCCTAGGTCATAGTTGTTCCAAATCTTGTTGATTACTTGGTGTCAACACTCACACAGGTTTGATATGTCCCATTTTCTTGTTAACCTATACCATTACTTTCCCTGGAAGTTCAATCCCCAAGGACAAAGATGTTGAAGTTTGTTGAAGCATCTCTTATAGTTGATGCCATAGCTAGTGCGGGTTTTCAAATATATCGCAACAAGTTTTCTATTTTGATCAGTGGTGGGGATGTTTGAGTTAACTGGAATGAGATTAGAAAGAATGGAACAACACTAAAGATAGTATATATAATTTCAATCAAAGAAAAAGGAAGGGTAAAGGATCGTGTTGGTAGAGATGGAGTTTAGAGTGTTAGGAATAACATTCCACAAGACAACTGAGAGGGTGGGGGTGAATTAGTTGTGATATAGATTATTAAAATTTAATCTTTTTAAACCAAAACTGCAATGTTATAGATAACACAGTAAATGCCAACACAATAACACAATATTTTTTGTCGAGGAAACCCTGTTAAAGGTAAAACCCCAGTGGGAATTAGCACCCATAAATGATGTACTGAGATTATAGTATCCCTGTTAAAATATTTTGTCCCTATTAGGAGCTTGTTACAACATTATAGTACATATTCCCTGTTAGGAGACAGACCCTTTTAGGAGTCAAAATAAATATTAGGCTCACTGCCCAAAGAAGGTTAAAGCCACCCTCAAGGATTTACAATCCAAACAAGTGTATATAGGAAATATACAATCCAATGAACTGTCTGATAGCAACTATCTTTTCTCGGTCAGTTCCAATGAAGTGTTCTTCTCATAAACTCTGCTCTACATCAAATAGTCAAACAAGCCTCATAGCTTTCACTTCTTTTCTTTTTCAATCTCTATCACATCTTCTCAAAAGAAAAGATCACTCATAGATACCCTCTTACAATAACTCATTAGGTCGGCCAATTAAGCTTTCCTAATATACTAATAATTAATCAAGTTGGTCAATTAAGGCTTTCCAATATACAAATAATTATATAACCCCTTGCTAAGATAGAGAAAATACCTATAACAAGTAAACATCAAATATAATCCATCACTTATACTTCCAGATCTACAATCCATGCTCACATTTCATTTTACACGCTACATGTCTGAAGTCAACCACCAAATAGATCTTCTCCAGAATAAATGTCACAGATGACATCACCAGTCATCAAAAAACAATTGAACTCAACCCATTATTCCAACATATGTTGTCTTTCCACCAATAAGCTTTCTTCATGTGAAATATCTTCGCCAGAAAGATATACCCAAAACACAAAGACCTGCTCTGTCAAGCATCACATTTACAGTCTAGAAACCAGTCTTCACCAAATCAACTGTAACATCTGCAATATGAAACATAAATCCAAGCGACCTTAGAAATAAGGTAAACACACATCCTTCTGCATATATCCAACTTTGATCATTCTGAATCATCCATATAGTGTCCCTACACTTCTGTTAGTTAAGTAACCAGTCTGTCCTCTCCACAGAAACATATGTTGACATCAGCGACAAAACATGAATATCAACAGTATGTTCAATACCCAAAATTGATATCATCCAACAATCTCCCCCTTTGGCATTGATGGAAATATATGGGAAAATCCATATGCATCAACCTAAATTACTCTCTCTCAATACAATCTTCTCAATATCCTCAACACAAATCTCCCAAAATAGTAGGGATTTTCACATAGATTCCTTCCCCCTTTAGCAACAATGGAAAAGGGTTGCATAAAACAATTGTAGTCATTTGTAAGGTGTATCTTTTTCATATCTTCATGTCCATCAACTAGGTGCAAGATCACCCAAATATACTCCATATTATTCTCCTACGATTGCTCCCCCTGAGGAGTAGATCCATACACCAAGTCCAGAGAATGATATAGCTCTGAGATCCACTAGACTGATGCATATCTACATCAATTAATTACCACTGGGAGGGGCCATCACCCCAAGAATTCTTCTAAGATATTCAAAAGCATCTTTTGACAAAGGTTTAGTAAATATATCTGCCATTTGATCCTTTGTGCTAATGTATTCCATTCTTATCTCTTTCTCTGCTACCTTCTCCCTCAAGAAATGATACTTAATAGAAAAGTGCTTAGTTTTTGAATACAATATAGGAATCTTTGACATATTCACTATTCTAGTGTTATCACAATGGATAACCACTGGCTCTTCAAAAATTATTCCAATGTCCTTTAGCATTTGTCTCATCCAAACAACTTGTGTACAGTTTATTGCAGCAGCAACATACTTTGACTCAACAGTAGATTGAGCAATACAGTTCTGCTTCTTGATTAACCAAGAAAACAATCTTTTCCTAAGGAAAAATGCACCACCACTTGTAATCTTTCTTTCATCCACATTACCTGCCCAATCAGTATCAGTATAAGCCTGCAAAGTAAAATCTTCTGACTTTTCATACCATAATCCATATTCTATTGTCCCTTTCAAATATCTAAAAATTCTTTTTACAACAACAAAATGTGTCTCTTTAGGATCTGCCTAATATCTAGCCACAATTCCAACTCCATTGGTAATATCTGGTCTAGTGTGAGTTAGATATTATAGAACTCCAATTATCTATCTGTACTTAGTCTATGCAACACTTTGAGTCTCATCACTATTAATTAGTTTGTGTCTAGTCACCATAGGTGTCCCAATAAGTTTACAATCTTCCATTCTAAACTTTTTCAACATTTCCTTAATATACTTGGTCTGAGATATAAAAATATCATTCTTACTCTGATTAATTTGCAAACCAAGAAAAAATTTCATCTCACCAATCATTGACATCTCAAATTCATTTTCCATTTCTTTAGCAAACTTCTTACTCATCTTATCATTGCCTCCAAAAATGATATCATCAACAAAAACTTCTATAATTAAGATTCCATCTTCATCAGTTCTCAAATATAAATTACTGTCTGCATTACCTTTTCTAAAACCAAGATGAAGTAGATATTTGTCCAGTCTTGCATACCATGCTCTTGGTGCTTGTTTTAGTCCATACAGTGCCTTCTTCAGTCTGCAAACCATGTTTTCATCATCTGTCAAAGGAAAACCATCAGGTTTCTCAATGTAAACTTCTTCTTCTAGATCAACATTCAAGAATGTTGACTTAACATCCATCTGATATACTTTAAAGTCTTTATGTGCAGCATAAGCAATAAATAATCTCACAGCTTCCAATCTAGCAACAGGAGCAAATGTTTCTTCATAGTCTATGCCTTCTTGTTGCGAATAGCCTTTACATACCAGTCTAACCTTGTTTCTTACCACTGTTCCTTCCTCATCCATCTTGTTTTTGAAAATCCATTTAGTACCAATCACATTTTTTTTCTTAGGTCTTGCAACCAATTCCAAATTATTGTTTTTCTTTATCTGTTCAAGTTCTGTTCAAGTTCTTCTTCCATAGCTTTAGTCCAAGATTCATCTCTACATGCTTCATCAGTAGTCTTTGGTTCAACTTGAGAAAGCAAACAGATTTCATCTCTAGCTCTAGATCTAGTGATCATACCTTTACTTGCATCAACAATAATTTGATCTTCAGGATGGTTCTTCTTAACATACCTTGGTGTCTTTAGTGTCTCAGTAGCTTCAGTCTATTCATCTTCAATCTCATTCTCAATCATCAAAGGTTCTTCAGGTTCAGCAGTGACCTCTTTTATTTCTATTATCTGACCACAGTCATATATCCTTTCCTGAATCTGAAACTTTTCATCTATCCTCACATTGGCACTTTCAATCAACTTTCTCAATCTCAGATTGAAACATTTATATGCTTTACTCTTAGTGGAATAACCAAGAAAAATTCCTTCATCACTTCTAGAATCAAACTTGCCTATCTCATCATCTCTCTTGATATAACATTTGCTTCCAAATATTCTAAAATATTTTACAGTAGGTGTATGGTCAAACCATAATTCATAAGGAGTCTTACTTGTACCTTCTCTGATCTGAATTCTATTCAGGGTGTACACTGCAGTGCCAAATGCTTCTCTCTGGTGAACATGTGACACATTTCCTTCCAGCAACATAGTTCTTGCAGCATCTAATATTGTTCTATTTCTTTTCTCTGCTATCCCATTCTATTGTAGAGTTCTAGGAGCTGATGGATGTCTGTATATTCTATGTTCTTTACAATATGAATTGAATAAGTATGATGTAAACTCTCCACCTTTGTCTGATCTCAAACATTTTATCTTCAAACCAGATTCATTCTCAACTTTTGTTTTAAATAACTTGAATTTGTCAAATGCTTCAAATTTCTCTCTCAAGTATGTAACCCACATCATTCTATAAAAGTCATCAACAAATGGTATAAAGTACCTTTCACCATAGTATGATATTTTTCTTGTAGGACCACACAAATTTGTATGCACCATATCCAACTTCCCTTTTGTTGAATAAGCTTTGCTTTTAAAAGTGCTTCTAGTCTACTTCCCCATAACACACTCTCTACACATAGTGTTATATGGATTCACAATTTTAGGTAGATCTCTTACAACATTAGTCATACTTTCCTTCACAATTTTGTCAAATTTAACATGACAAAATCTTTTGTGCTATAACCAACTGTCATCAACCTTCACAATAAAACAAGAAGCTTTAGATGTGTTCAATTCAAATACATTACCTCTAGATTTAGTACTAGATGTGATCAACTCTCCTTATTTACTTCTGATAGAACATTTCCCATCAATTAATTTTAGTTGATAACCTTCGTCTACTAATTTTCCAACACTCAACAGATTATGCTTAAGTCCATCAACAAGTAATACATTGTCAGTGTTAGTCTTTCCATCCAAAGAAATAGATCCAACTCTAATAATAAGCTTAGGAGTGTTGTCTCAAAATCTAACAATACCACCACCATATCTTTTCAAATTCACAAACTTGTTTTTATCTCCATTCATATGAGGTGAACAACCATTGTCTATAACCCATTCAGATTTCTTTTCAACACGGGATACTAAGGTTTTTTCTTCATGCATAGGTTCATCATCCTTAATAGCAATAAACCCTATTTCATCATAATCACCATCATCATCATCATCATCAGATATACCCTCACTATCATAATAACATTCCTTGTCTTTTGAATATTTGGATTTGAAAAACTTAGGTTTGTGCTTTGGAACTCTTGTAGGACATCTAGATGCAAATGACCAATCTTGTTACATGAAAAACATTTCAAAGGTAACTTGCTCTCAATTTTACCCTTACCTCTCTTTTCTCTTCTAGCAATCAATGCTACTACTTCATCTTTCCTTCTTTCTTCCTCCTGTATCTGTTCCCATTCATCATCATATTCTCCAAGTTCTTCTTATAGATTACTACTGCTGGTGCTTGCATTTTCAGATAAGGTCTTTTTATTCTTATGCACGGTTGCCGTGAATGCTGACTCAACTTTAGGTAAAGTGTCTCCCAATTTTGTGGCCTCAATTATAGTTAGCTTTCAAATCAACATCTCTTTGCTGAATTTCGATTCCAAAGGTATAATCTCCTCTATAACTTGTACTTTGGTCCTGTATGCAGGTGTCAAAGATTTGAGTATCTTCACAATCACTTCTTCCTCACTATAAGTACCTCCAGAGTTTATAATTCTAGTAACCACTTTAGTAATTCGTTGTCCATATGCCCTTATGTTCTCATCTTCAATGATTCCATCTTTGTCTTCCAGTTTTGTTGCTTTGCCTGCTTGGTAAACTTATCTCCTTCATACAGTGCTTCCAATCTTGTCCAAATCTCATGTGCAGAATCTAAGTCTTTTACTTCAGGGAATTCTCCTTCTGAAAGTGCATTGATCAAAGATTCCATTGCAACCATATTACATGAAAATAATTTCTTTTCATCTTCAGTAGCCTTCTCTAATTAATCCTCAGTCGCTATCTTTTCATTCTTCTTCATGATCATCCAGTAATCAATTCCCAGACATAGAAAATGTATTCTCATCTTGTTCTTCCAACTATCAAAGTTTTTAGGATCAAACTTCAGACTATCCTTCCTGTAGTAAGTCATCTTTAAATGGTGGGATGAGTATGCAGGGCATAAAAAATGGTGAGTACCTGGGATGAATTCCCTAGCGCATTTGAGAACCACAGAATCTCTGGTTAGCAAAACTGGAACTAATCGTTACCCAAAGCATCTTTCTTGTGAGGCGTGAAATGTCTGATAAAATTAGGCCATACGTGATTCAATCCATGGTCTTTCATCAGTTGTGAAGTGTGTGATTTAGAAGAAAAATCAAGCCGATGACCTCTGGGAGAAGCAGAGAAGAGGCACTAAATATAGCCAATCCAAAGTCATCAAGTTTGCTCATTTCTCCTGGATACCGGATTTTCATCCCATCTTTTCTTTTGTTATTTTATTCTCTTCTGGGTTGGAGGGCGGTACTTTTTTCACCATTAAGCTTAAGCTTAGATAAATTTAATGGTGGTACTTCTTTCACCCCTCCACCCACCTTAATTTGCTGAATGTGGAAGGAAAACTTCGGACCCGAAAATAATCTTAAAAGTTTAGACTTGGATCAACCAACCAGTGCAACCGATCTACCCTGGGTGTGTCTGATTACTTGTTTCCTTCAATTTTGATTTTAACTAATCACCAAACTTTTGGGGATAAATCTGATGAAGATTACTCATAGTTTACTACCAAACCCACAAAATAACTCTGGAGACCGCACTGATTCCACCATGCTAACAATAGATTTAGAATTCAACAAAAATGCGGAAGGCACCATCCCAGAGACTAGATGTTATGCAAAGCATACCAGCCTACAAAAGGGAGAAAAATACTGGAAACCCAGAAAAGAAAGGACAAAACTGATAGTGAAACAAATAGAAAAGGGGGCGGTCCCAGAGGATAGCCAGCAAAACTATTTACAAGACAAGGTACCCCAAACAAGGACACCAGGAAAGAAATATTTACAAGCGAGAGGGCTTACATATAATACAACTCTGGACAAACCTGCCTCATTCGAAGTAATGTCTTAGAAACTTCCCATTGGCAGGCAATGGGACAGGTTCTCCAGTCATGGTACTAAGGCAATACGTATTTGCCCTGCAGATCTCTAAAATCAAGTATGGTCCGAGCCAGAGCCGTTGGAATTTGGTGTGCTTTCCTTTCTTTTCTCGGGCTTTATCCCACAAAAGGACCAAGTCCAAAATCTTAAAGGCCTTGTATTGGGCTCATCAGTTGAACCATCATTTTACCACTACTTGGTGATGCGCAAAGTGTTCAAGGGCTACCTCTCATTTTTCTTCCATCCGCACTAGATTCAAGAGCTGAAACTCCACAATAATATCCCGGTTGCTGAATTCCTGCATGAACTGCAAAGCTAGGATATGTAGGTTAATTGGGAACACTAGGTTCTAGCCGTAAACTAGATGGAATGGGGATGTTCCCAAGGTGGCCTTAATTTGAATGTGATCTACCTAGAGGGAGAATCTCAGCTTTTGGTGCCAATCCCGGGGATTCTGTTCTAATAGGTGTTTGATCACTTCAAGCAATTTTTTGTTAGTTGATTCAGCAACACCATTCCCCTGGGGGTAATAGTTTCTGGAAAAATTTAGACTGATCTTCCAGTCATAGGTCCATTCTAGTAATTGTGCCAAAGAAAATTCCAGACCATTGTCACATACTATAGCGAAGGGCATTTCAAATCTTGTGACGATGTTTTCTTCCAGGAATTTGATAACTACATCTGTCGTGTTGTTTTTGCAAGGTATGGCTTCAGACCACAGGGTGCAATAATTAGTTACAGTTAGGATGTATCATTGGTTAGTAGATGATTTGGGGTTTATTTCTACAATAAAGTCAAATGCTCATTGGGCAAAAGGCCTAGCCTTGAAAACTTGTTGCAAAGGCATAGCCAGGTTACGCTCACAATGTGCCGCGGTTTGGCAAGAATGGCACTTCCAGACGTGAGTGTAGACATCTTTAAAGATACAAGGAAAATAATATCTAGCCTAAAGGATCTTATGGGTGGTGGCATTAGCTGAGCCATGCCTGGTCCCAAATTGCCCATGGAATTCTTTGATTGTTTTTACAGTTTGGACCCTATCAATGTACTGGGGGTACACTCCCTCATAATTCTTGTGGTAAAGCGTGGCATTTTTTATCATGAAGTGCATGCTTTTCAACCATAGGGTGTGACATCTATTTGGAGGTAGCCCTTCATAACATTTTTTATTTAACAATAAGTATACCAGATCTGTGTACCATGGGTCTTGAGTGACAGACTCCACTGTGTATGTTTGACATTCAATATGGGGAGTCTCTTCTGCCATCGCTCTTCTTAGTCCCTGACCTCAGACTATCTTCATGGGTTGTATTTCTAAATCATATTCCTAGAGGATGGCCATCCATTTCCCCTATCTTTCACCCAATTCACTTTGCATCAGCAGAGATTTTACAGCCTGGTCCGGGATAATAGCATGCACCTTGCTCCGAAGAATGTAATGCCAGAATTTCTTCACGGCGTGAACAAGAGCAAAGGCCTACTTTTCCAATGAAAAATACCAAACTTCGGCATTCTTAAAGGGGGATCTCATAAAATCTATTGGTCATTCTTCCCCTTCAACCTTTTGGGTCAATACTACCACGACAGAATGCAACGAAGCAAAAGAGTAAATGTAGAAAGGGAGGGAGTAATCTGGACTAGCCAGAACTGGTGCCTCCATTATTATCTATTTAATCTGGGTGAATTCCTGCTTTGCTTCAGGACTCCACTCAACTTTGGTATCTTTCTTCATCATCTCGTTGAGTGGCCTCATGATTTTGGCAAATCCAGTGATGAACCGCCGGACAAAGTTGATCTTTTCAAAGAAAGATCGCATCTCTTTCTTGTTGCCAAGCATTTACAGGTTTAGTAGCACTTCAAGTCTCTCAGGGTTGATGCATATACCCTTCTCAGAGACAATATGCCTGAGAAACTTCCCTTTAGTGACCTCAAATATGCACTTCTTGGGGTTGAGGGATATTCCATACTGGCAACACCTCTCACAAATCTGGGTGAGGTGGGCGGAATGGTCACGCCTATCCCAGGAAAAGATGGTCAAATCATCCATGTAGATGATTATGCACCGGTTCACAAGGCCCTCAAACGCAATGTCCATGGCCTTTTGAAATGTCGCCCCTATGTTAATCAAGCCAAAGGGCATCCTCTGATATGCAAACATTCCTCACTTGGTAGTGAACTTTGTTTTGTCTCTATCCTCGTATTTAACCATGACTTGGTTATATCCTGAGTACCCATCTAAGAAATACATGATTTGGGATCCATTCACTATCTGCAACACCTCATCCAATGAGGGGAGAGGGTGATTATCTTTCTTGGAGGCCCTATTCAAATTTTGAAAATCCACACAAAGGCGAATTTCACCGCTCTTCTTTCTCACAGGGACCAAGTTGGCAACCCACGTAGTATGCTAGATTGGAAAGATTATCCAGGCTGACAATAATTTTTGGATCTCCTGATGAATCAGAGGCTCGATCAGTGGGTTGACGGGTCATTTCTTTTGTCAGAAGGGCTTAGCATCAAGTTTGAGTGGGATGGTATGAGTCATGATGGATGTGTCATATGTCTTCAGATCCTCATACCCCCATGTGAGCATGTCTATGTATTCTCGAAGAACCGTGAGAATCTTCTCCTTCTTCTCAGGGGAGCAGGAGGTACTGATATGTATCATTTTCTCTTCACCGGGCTGGCCGATGTTCACTTTTTCAAATTTTCCTCCCTCAGAGGAGGACGATATCTTTTCCCGGCCCCGAGGATCTGAGTTGAAGATTCGTTCAAGCGTGACCATCCCCTTCGGGATGGTGTTAGTTGGCAGGTCCATAATCCAATCATCTTCATCACTCTATCCAGTGTCGTCGTGGTCTCGTTCCTCCACTATCTGGTCTTCGAAGACACCAACACTAGCCATGAAGGCCAAGATATGTTGATCATCCTCAAAAACCTGAAAATGGGTGACATTATCTGGAATGGATAGGGTGGGGATCATCTCAATGAAAAATATCTAGAGTCATGAGCCAACCATAGGTTCAAGTGTGCTGGCAGAAATAGCAAGGGCATCCAGGACATAGTTGCATCACCAGAGAATAAGATCAATGCCAAAGGCATCAAAATCTCCATGCCCGATTGCAGTATGCAGCCAACCTCTTATCATGACATGTGTATTGAATCCAGACTTGTTTGACAATCAAATCTGAATCACCGAGGGCCTAGAGGCGAGTGATTACCTTCCTTAATGCAAATAGGAGTCTGAGGACCAAGGCCTCATACTCCGTGACATTGTTTGTACAGTTGAACTGCAGCCTATAGGATGTGAGGAAAAAAATCCCCCGTGGGTTGATTAATTCTACTCTGGCCCCACAGCCCTATTTGGATTGGGACCCATCGAACTTAAGGGTCCATAAATCATTGTTTGTCATCTGGAGCTGGGGAGATGGAGCAGTCTTTGGATTATCTTTGGGAGACTTGGGAGGATTTTCCTCTGACGTTGATGGTACATGAGTGAGGTTTACCTCTGGAGGGACCTGGGATGGTGATCCCCAGAGAAATGGCACCGAAGAAGTGCTTCCAGTAGGAATACTGGGCTCCGGGGAATCGGCTGCATGCTCTTTGTTTCAGAGGGCGTTAATGTGCCGAATAGTGATGGAAAGACAAGGCTCACACTCTAGCTCTAAGTGCTTCTGGTAATGTACCCGGCACCAAGTGCCAGACAAGAGTGTGGTGGGGGTCACTGTGGCACCCTGAGAGTTAACCTCAACCCTCATTTTTTCTTCTAAGTCATGGGTTCTCTGCAGAACTATGGGACCCTCCCCGAGGGTGAAATCAAACGTTAAGATTTCAAGGGGTTGGTACACCCCAGGGAGGTCTCAAAGAATAAGACCTTGTTAACCCTTCCAACTTTGGTGAGGGCCTACTTCATTCAGGGCTCACTCTCTACCTGGATCTTTTTTGATTCTCCTTCCCAGGGGAGCCATAAGTGGGAGAAGTCGGTCAAAAAGTATCCGTTCAGGGACTTAGACCAATTCTGACTTAATAACATCCCATAAGTATTTGGGATTTCCACCACTTGGATATCGATTATGTTGGCTATTCTGAGGTCCTGGATGAGCTGTATCTGGACATTTCTCAATTCACCCACCATTTTCACAGCAGTTTTATCCAGTTGGATTACTGCACCATTAGATGGGGTGGGTTAGAATTTGAGCTTCTAGCATATGGATAGGGGCATGATGTTGCCCAAAGCTCTAGAATCTACTAGGTAGTTGTGTATATTTTTTCCTTGTATGTTCAGGCCTAGTAGGAATGGAGGATCTTCAGTATTTCCCTAGAAGATGGCCGCGTTGGCGTCCTCAAAAGAGACGGTCTTGGGTGGGTGACTAATAGCTTCTGGGTTTCCCAAGAGCTTCAGAAGAGACTTCTTCTGCTCAGGATAGTTTAACAAAATCTCCATCAAGGTCATGGAGGTAGTGGTCTATTCTAACACCTTCATGATTTCAAACCTTCCTCCCGAGAACTGGTGGCTTCCCTCGACTGGGTCCTTTGCTTGGTTAGAGCTAGAACCTTTTGGAGGGAAAGGTTGGTTGGTCGTATTGTCCCAGGGAGGACTGTCTTTGGGAGGTGTTCATGTGTAAACTAGTCCTTTACCAGCCGGGCTTTGAGTGTTGTAAGGAGTCCATGGGTTGGTGAAGGCATTGGCTTCAAAGGCTAGAATCAACTCGTCAAAAAATCCTTGCAGTTCAGATTCTTCTTCGTCTTCTCTGGCAGTTCCAAAGAAGACGGTCTCAGAAGTGAATGCACCGTGAGTGGGCTCTTGCACAGGAGGCTCTGGGGGAGTAGGATCAGATGTTTACTATCTATCTATTTGGGAAATCATGAAGACCTTCTCCAGCGTGGCACAATTTACCTCATTGTGGGAGCCTGTATCATGCAATCGACACCAATTGGTCATGGGCTGGAAGTCTATGAATGGTGTGAAATAGGATGGTCCAGCACCATTCTAACTGGCATTTTGGTTCGGAGGTGGACCTCTGGTGTTTTCATTGCTATTCCATTGGTGTTGGTTGGGCCGAGGCCCATTGTTAAAATTTCTCCCTCTGGCATTATTGTTTCGTTGGCCGGAGAAAATATTCCCTCTTTGGGAATTGGAGTTCTGGGGTGTATAAGACCCCACCTTCAGTTGACCCATGTCCACAGTTAGGGTGGACAAAATTCACAGGAGGGATTCAACCTCAGCGGTCAACTGAGTGTTCGCGTCACAATGTTACGGTTGTGGTTGTTGGTTCCCTAAGAAAGTAGCAGTATTTGTCAGAGCCAAGGGTGGCAATCCTCTAGCTATAGATGACTGGAAGAAGGGCACTCTGGATGTCTGTGGTTGTTATGTTTGTTGTGGCTCATTCCAAGGAAAAGATTCAAGACCTAGTATTGTCTGAGTCTACGATGGATATACATACCAGGCGTGCTAGTGTATCGGCGGTGGTGGGGGATTCATGGCCATCGCGGGGCACCTATTTCCAAATTGGGGTTATACCCCCCAGTGTAAGGAGTTTCATCGGGGATCATGTTGAATGGTGTACTCTGCTCGATCCTGCCTAGGGACTTGTTGAGGCCACAAGATAGTTCTAAGGCTAGGTTGTAAACTTTCACCAAAGTATCCTAGTCACCCGGGGTGGTAGTTCTCTAGAGGAGAGTGGCAACGAAGGGGTCCATCACATTGAGATAGGTCTGGATGGTTACTTCCGCAGATGGGATGAAGGGACCCGTGCACCACTTCAAGGTGCATCAGAACCGGTGATTGAATGATGCAAGGGGTTCATTTGGTTCATTTCTGATGGAAATGAACTAGTTGTGGGACCAAGTTGGGTCCATGTGTACATAGAAGGCAGCCAGGAAGGCGTCCTCCATGTCCTGCCAACCATTGATGGAGTTAGCGGGAAGGTTAAGGTACCATTTCAGTTTGCCCTGTCTCAGGGATAGAGGGAACATCCAGGTCCTGACGTCTTCATGTTGGATCTGATGTCGGTTCATGGCATCTTTGTGTGCCTGCAGGTGTTCCTCTGTGGTTTGTGAGCCCAGGTGCTCATATCGTGGACAAATCTTCTCCGGGTGTGAGGGTAAATCGTTGGTTGCACCTGAAAAAGTTCCCATTGGGGACCCAATATTTCTGAAATATGTAGCCATTAGGGGAGTTGAATTTTGACTGGGTAGAACACTAATTCTTGGGATCATCTGGGAGGCTTGGGTATTCTATAGTATGCTAGATCCCTAGACAATGGTGGCTGGCCTGACTTTCAGGGTTCGTGTCTTTCGAGCAGGAGGCTCGATTTTGACAAACCTTTTAGGATTGGGGGCTGATCTAAGGAATCTTTCAAATATAGCTGGGGAGAATGACCCAATCCCACTGAAGGCCCTCCTTCTAGCGCCAGTTTCTATTGACGGGACTTTGTGACCGGGTCTACCAACAGATGTAAGTTGTCACCGGGTACCGGGGTACCAGCCAACTTCACCTATAAAGGTTTTCTGGGGAAATGAGATTCCCTGGGCCTCCAAGCACATGAGATTCAGGTCTCGACAGTGTGGGGCTTGATTGGGAGATGTGACTATTTTTGAGGGGGATAACTGGTTATCTTCAACTCATCTACTCCAGGGATTCAGGTAAGTGGGGTTTCCTCCAAGCGTGCATTCATTTAGCAAATAAACTTAAAAAGATATTGCAGAGTTAGAAGTATTTCATCTACCTATAGTTATGCTAAATATTCAAAACATCAACAGTGCTCTAACACACTACACTAAATATCAAAGAAATACACAACCATCAGTTGATATTTTATCAGTAGCAAAAGAAAGGAGGTTGTTAATCTACTTTAAGAATTAGAGAAAAGGACATGAAGAACACAAAGCATAAAATACCGTCAACCCAGAAGACAAAGTGCCAACAACATCATTGAGAGAACCCTTCCTTCTTCATTAACATCTTTCCAGCAAGTACTGGTGTGTGATACAATGGTGGCCCCAAAGGAGCATTTAACTACTGAAATCTTAAAAATATGGAGCATTGAGCTCTGCAACTAAGAAATGAGAAAAATAGATTGCTATTAGCTATGGACTACAAAATTGTCAATTTCGCCGACCCTTAGAATGAGGCCAAACTTATTATTTATACACATCTTCTGACCTAAACCTAACCCTAACTTATTTTACACTTTAAAATAAAATACATTATCCAGAGGCTGGTACTACCTGCACCATGCTACAAAAGACCTCGAGAGAGAAAAGGCCTGGCATGTCAGAAGAATAAGACAAGAAAGATGGAGTGGAAGAATCAGCCTCAAGAAGAGAGCCAGGAGGAGAAAGCAAAAATTTGATCCCCCAGGGATCGAGGCTACATGCCTCATAAATGGGAAAGCGATGTCCTATCTCCGATACGCCAGGTGTAATGTTGAAACAGTGCCTTGGGAAGACCATCTGTCAGAAACCTCTCGTCAAGCTGACGTGCCTTGATGCAATTACCCGTCTTCTAACAACCTTTATTACTACTCTTTAAGTGATCAGTCAGCATTGGGAACCAAGACACGAGTCACTTGAAGAATTCAAAAATGTGGGATCCAGAACTCTGGGATCTGGGAACTTGTGTTCCAAAAGAATAAAGAATACAAAACATGGTTCTGGTTCGATTCTCCCAGATCCGAAGAACTTTATTACTTCATGATTTTTCCCAAGCTTCCAACACTTGGCTTATGCTCTCCTCATCTATACTCCAGATATTCTCCCACCTGCTATGGATAGCCTCCAATGCATCCTCAACCTCTCCGGTCTCGCTCTGGAATTTGTCCACCATTTTGATGGCATCATGTGATCGAATCATGGTCTTTGACAATCTGGACAACCTGCCTTGGTCAAAATCTCCGCCTAGCGGATATAGGGATTCCATCCACTCGTCAAACTTGCTAAGGACATGGTCCTCCGGGGTACATGTTTTGGTGGTGAAGGGATCAACTTGTGATACCCCAACCATGAATGTCTTGAATAAACCCAAGGGATATTGGGCAGTTGTAAACTTCTCTTATAAGGTCTTAACTAGTTCCTTGAAAACCTCAATTTTGAGGGCAAGTCTGGAGTACTGGACCTGGAGGGAATCATATGATTCTTCTCCCAAAATGCAGGACTCTGTGGCAACCTCCTGACCTAGGCTACAGATCTCTTCCAACCTAGCTTTCCACTTCTCATATTTTTCCAAGTCTAGCTCTCATATCTAAGCGGAGATTCTCACATGGCTGAGGACGAGATCAACCCTGTAAAATTCCAGGAGGGACGTCGCTAAATTTTTTCTCATTGCGGTTACTTGTTCAGTTGCCCACCCATCCACTTCTTGCGCCTTCTTTTTCATTATGCGTAGTGAGTCCACATTGCCCTATGCGAGCGGCAATCCAGAAGAGGGGGTTCCAGGGTGGACTTTGGCTAAAGGCTATGTTAATTCTGTCAGAAGTGCTAGGAGATTGGCATTTGTTTCTCTTTCCTCTTGCAGCTTCTAGCCCTATTTTATATACCAGGCCTCTATCGCCCTAGTAGCCTCTTTTAGCAAGTCTAGTTCTCCTTGCTTGTCTCTTTTTCCCAATTCTACCTCTGCTATATTATAGTCTTCAGGCCTTACGGCCACTGCATCTGTGTTTTTTGGGGGTGTTGTGATGATCGCAACAGTTCTGCCTGCTAGATTGGTTCGAAGAGTATGGACCACCCGCGCCTTCTTGGGCTTCTTTACTTCAGCATTCCTGGCCATCATCTTGGCCAGTGCAAGTGGAGCGCCTATAGTCACCGCCAGAGCTTTCCTTATCTTAGATTCTACCAGCCATTGGGGCAGCTCAAGTGGCCTTGCTGCCGATACCTGTTCATTAGGATCTCTTTCAGAATCTGGTGGCATATCCCCGAAGTGTATGTTATCTTCAGGCTCCTTTTCTTGCTCCTGTTCCTGTTCTTTCTATTCATGTTCTTTTCCTATTTCTTGTTCTTCTGAATCCTTGATATTTTATGCCATGTCGGCATCTCCTACAATATCACTTAGGATCTTTTCCTCGGTCTCAGTCTCCGTATTTTTAGGGACTTCATCTTCCCTGGTGATATTAGCAGCTTCTTCATTTTCCTCCTTCGGGACTTCTTGATCCATTGGCTGCTACTGTTCTTGGGCCTTATTGGCCTCATCTTCTACAATATTTTCCTCCATTGGGACATTTTCTAGAGGTGGGTGAGGTCGCTGGCCAAATTTTAACAAGGCGGCAGCTGTTACGACCTTACCGAAAGTGCTTCGGGGAACTTGGTCACCTGAACTTTCCAAAGGCACATGGAGCGTGATGGTTGGAGGTATGGTTGTTACCTCAGGTCTGGTTTCTCTGACCATTGGTTGCTCATCTGTGGGCTGCCTTGGCAAATCTGCAATCGCTGGACTGGTATCCTTTCCTATTCAGACCCTGTTTGGGTTTCTCCCTAAGCCTCTTGCTCTGATGTCTACTTTTCTATGGGAACTTCTTTCTCTGCAGGGACCTCTTCTTTATCTTGAGCCTCAATTTCTTCCACTACAGTACTGGCACCCTGCTGGATCTCCAGAAGCTCCTCCGCTGAGAAGGTGTCATCAAAATCATCATGTGGCGGAGAGGAGTCTGAGATATCCTCAAGTTCGGGAGAATCCAAACTTACATCCACTAGGGGCTTCTCAAGCATACCAAGGGTGGCGCTTGGTATGGGGGTCACAGCTATTTTCTTTTTCCTCATGAGGGAAGCCCCGGTATCTAGAATACTAGAAGACTCTCCCTCTGCAAAAGTCTGCTTATTCATCATTGCTGCCAATGAAGGGGGTCTTGTTGGGCAAGCAGATGTTATTGGAGTGATTGGGAGACCGGCAGCCACCTGCATGATGATTTGTTAGCTGGCTAACTTTGTCAAATCCATTTGATCATGTAGCTGGTCCATCAAGAGTGTGGGAATCTGAGGAGACACCCTGGGTGCCAGGGCTCCCTCTTTTTCTTTTCCTTTACTTTTACTTGCTTTAGCAGCCGCGGCGGATGAAGAAGGTCCAGTGTCGGCTGAAGAAGGAATGGTCTTCTTGACCGCTACTTTCTTTCAAATGCTTTTGGGGCACACCCAGGCAAAGTATTTGTGACTTGCCTCTAGAATGGGGTGGCATACCCCCTCAATTGTTAAATCCTCCAAAGTGGCCCAATCCACTGCAGGGAGGTCTAATTTGTCCAGCCCCTATCCCTTGTATGTTGGATCTTCCAACGGCCCACCATTTTTAAAACCTTTCGGGAAGGTCCGAAGGTCTAGCGCTTCCATGAGCCCTTTTCTCATTCTCGTATGTTGTCGGGCCCTGAGATCAAAACTATCCTGGCAGTCCACCCAGAAGTCTTCAATATCCTCTTTGTGTGGTGGGGACGCCCGAGGTAGTGCAGTGGCAATCTTGTCATGGGGATCATAATTTGTCCAGGCATGGTTGAATTCAACCAGTCCCAAGCTTTTTAACTCATTATCTGCCTCCCGGGCCACGGTGAGGCTGCATGTGTAATCCCCACAAGAAAAGGGGAATGTGACATTGATGACCTTCTTCAATGTGAAGAATGCGTGCAGATCCATCATCTGCTTGCAAAACTCTAAAAGAATAATTCTATCCCCACAATACCAGGGAAGAAGATAGGGCTTCCCATTGTAGCTTGTCACCCTAATGTATGTGTGGTGCCTGAACTGAATGAAATATTGGCCATAAGAGTTGACCAGTGTCATCGCCGCCTGTGAGAGGCAGTACCCAAAATCTCGGGTAAGTGTTAGAATGTTGTGGTAAATGAAGGCATCATTTACCCTGCAGAAATTCTGGAAGCTAAGCTCCCACTGCAGTTGGGGATAATGGTCCCAAGGCGTGACTTGTCCCAGACCGTTCCTGAGCTCCCCGACTGTTCCCATACCTTCAAAATATGACCTTTGTTGTGCTAATACCCACATCACATATGATGTCATGTAAAACTGGGGATTCCAAGCGACAGTCCTCATTTGTGTATCCACATGGTTGGATATAATGGCCACCCAGTTGAAAGTCATGTTGTGTGTTGTAATGCAATACAAGAAATAATACATCCATGCTGAGAATTCTCGGGCATGGGGCCATCCAAAGATTCTACACAAAAATATGATGCCCGCTTTAATGGGCTACTTGAAATCCCCGCGGGGAATTTCCAATTTCATTCTCTTGTAGTCTCGCTTTGGAGACTTCAACCAATGACTATTGAGGTGTTGCCAAGAAATGATTTCGGCTTCACCAAATTCCTTTAGTGAGTTGGCCCTGGTGATGACAGTAGACCCTTTGAACTATGGAATTCCCAACCAAGAAGCAAAGGTGGGAGCATCCAATGTGACAATTGTGGTGGGATACTGTAGCGGACGAGGATCTGGAAGCAAAACTGAGTGAGTGGCCGCATTGTACAATACTGCTAGCTATCGGATTAGTTCTGGTGATTGCCCCACACATGGAAAGTTTGTGGCCTTTATGATGCCGGAGGCAGCTAAGAAAGTAGCTATCTTATCCCCTTCGGCCTTTAACCTATAAATGGCCTGAATTAAACTTTGTAACTCGGTCCAAGTCCCGGGATCCGGGTCTGTTATTTATTGAACTTTAGAGTCTATCTTGGACCCCGCAATACCTCCATCTTTTAGATACTTGGAGGTTAAAGGCAGCTTCACCAATATTCTTTTGATTTTTTTCTTTGTGGTTGCCCGAGTAGAGGTGGTGGGAAATTTCAGACTGTCAGGAGGTGCAAAATTGTTAGATATTTTCAATCAATTTACCTGTAACTTGCAAGACCGGAGAATCGTTAGGACATACATAAGCATGAATTATAACTTCGAGAGATTTGTCACCAGCCCGCATCTGTCAAAAAAACATTAGTACACATGTCAAAAGTTTTGGAGTATCTAAAATGAACATGACTTATCATTCCAGAGTGTGCTGACACGATGACAAGGAAAAGCAAAAGACAAGATCCAGATGGAGGTCCGGAGTTTGGACAAACTAGCCATTGTCGATGTTACTGGCAACAAGTTGTACTTTGGTCGACGTGTGTTGACATGTGGTAAGACGGCAGGTAGTGTAAAGACATTTATGGCATTAATTAGGATAAGTGGGCCAACCCGGGGCAAAAATGAATGCCAGATTGGACACATTTTAAATGCTCATACGTGGGAAATTAATCCCGCCATCAATACAATGAGACAGAAGAGAGAGAAAGCCACCATGGTTCAAACCAGCGAGGTGTCAATTTTGAACCATGACAACTCTGTCTCGACGAGCTCGGTCTCATGGGGTAGAAATGCACGACAGAGCATGAAGAACTCGCGAGCTCTGAGGGATATACATAACATATAGACATAAAAATATAGGAGGACCGAAGGCCGAAGCATATACACATGCAAAATACAAACATATACATCATTTACAGCATAAACAAGATAGACATGATATACAACAACTAACCTAAGACCCAAAATACAGAGTATACATAATCTTACAGCCACGCAAAGGGCAGACAACCCTCTGGCAGAGCCAACCCACCAACGGGTGGCAAACCAGAAAGCAGCAAACACAACCAGAATGAAACAAACTGAAACAAAACAAAATAGAACAGAACCAAAACAAACAAAATGAAAGCAAGGACTAGAAAACCTACCTGGGAATCTGAAGAACGGCGAAGAAAGGAGGCACTAGGACCGTTCTGCAACAGCTTCGACCTCCAACATTCACGAATAGCTACCAAAACTGACTCGTAGTTACCCACTAAGCTCAGTGCAATTCGCACTTAATTGCACTCAAATTGCCAAAGAATCATTTTGAAAACTCTAAGTGTTTTTAATCATGGTAACTGTGAAAGTGACATGTAAATCTTATTTATACCCGAGGTAAAAAGAAAGTTACCCTCTTTCCCGCAAAATTCAGAACAAGCGATCCTCCAGACTCCGGGCCCGGGGATTCTGAACAACCATGTCTTCTTACGAGATGGAAACATCATGGCAGAGAATCCTAGAGTCCAAAATCCAACTCTGGAAAGGGAACGACCAACTCTGGGACTGGGTCTCGGAGACACGAAAGACAAAAAAATGAAAAACAAAACAAACCTTCGTGGAAGAAAAACCTGGAGAAGGAAACAAAAAGAAACCAAGGCAAAGAAAACAAGGCAAGAGCCAAAAGCAAGAAAGGGGGACCCAACATTTTGCACACAAAATGTAGGGACGGGTATGCAGGGCATAACAGAGTGCAGCCACTATCTATGATCCAGACATCATTTTTACTAACTTTAGATATGAGTGCAGTTTCTACATACCTCTCTTCATCATCATCTGAATCATCTTTTACTACCACAAACACCATCTTGATGTCTTCTTCAGATTCAGTGTCAGTATCCTCATCTTTGCATTTTGCTAGGTAACCGGCCTTCTTTCCTTTGTCCTTCTAGTCTCGGGTATCTCTTCTTTCTGATTGTCGTTTGCTTCTGTAATCACCTCTGTCATACTTCTTTTCAAATGACCTATCATTACTTATGTCATCTTTTCTTCTGTTAGGACATCTTGTAGCAAAGTATCCAATCTCTTTACAATTAAAACAAATAAGTGGTAATTTACCTTTGTATTTACCTTTGCCTCTCTACATTCTTCTAGCCATAAGTTCTTCAATTTCATCAAGATCTTCTTCTTCACTTTCACTATCACTATCTTTTCTCATAGTGTGTTTGTGACTTGATTTACTTATTCTCAAAGAAGATTTGAATGCAGACTCTATGTTTGGTAAGACACTATTATCAAAATTATTCATCTCAAATGAAATCATTCTTCCAATCAAACTGTCTAGAGTAACATTGCTATTTGCTAATGCTCTCATTTCTTGTATGGCAGATACTCTAATAGCATAAGTAGGCAGTAAGGTTCTTAGAATTTTACTTACCACTGTATCTTCATCTAGTACACCTCCAACTCCTCAGATAGCATTGACTACCTCTTTGATTCTTGTGTTGTATTGTGTGATATTTTCATCTTCTTTCATTCTGAGATTATCAAATTTTCCTCTAAGGCTTTTTGCCTTGGCTCTCAGAATATTTTTATCACCACCATGTACAAGCTTCAATTTGTCCTACATCTGCTTTGCAGTTGTGCATGTTTTGACATCTTCAAATTCAACATCGGAGAGTGAGGAAGCAAGCTCTATCATCATGCAATTGTGTTCATGCTTTTCTCTCATTTGTTCAACTGTGGGTGCTCCTGTGGGCAACACATATTTAGTGTCTAAGTATTGAGTAACATCATTTGCAATACCTGATAAGTGGAGTCTTATTCTTCTTTTCCATGAAGCAAAGTTGTCTTTGTTCAACTTGGGCACATCTTGTTTGTTCATCTTGTGATCTTTAGCTTAGGTCTTGAAACCTTTCTTCTAAGCACACAAGCTCTGATACCAATTGTTAGTAATAACTTAGAGGGGGGTGAATCAATGGCCTCAAAAATTAATCCTTAAATCAACCCTTCAAACTTAGTACCACAAATTATACCTCTAGTTATCTTTAGTCCTATAAGATGAATGCCTTGAAATACTTATATCAAA
>MU227648.1:705961-733665 GCA_018584345.1 Thuja plicata | reverse complement strand
TTACTCACAATATATTTGTACATTTTGCTCTCTTTGTCGACGCCAATCTTGTTGATGAGAGCCACTTGTGCGGGGATTAGAGACGATCGTATGAGAACATGCGGATTCACCTGTAAGAAGCTTACGAGCTCCGTCCCAGAAAAACCCCATCCTTCCCAGAAAGCAAGCGAGGGCTTCAGGGTCTTCTCCAAGCTATAATTGAGAAGTCTCGGTGCTCTTAACAGGGCGTTAACAAGCACATCCTGTGACCGAAATAGATTCTTCAGAAACTCCATCGTGGGAAGAATGTGGTTCTCGAGGCTACTGCACAAAAAGCGTGAATTTCTCGTCAAAATTTTGGCAATTTGGACTTGACTGAAGCCGCGCTTTTGGAAAGAATCAACAATCTTCTCTACGTTTTGGAGGTTTCGAAGGTTCTGCAATTGGGGTTGCGACTTGAGAATCCGAGTGATGTCAGCCTCGGACAGGTTAAGATTTGTGGAGGCAAATTGTGTAAAAAGAGTCTGCGAATGAGCTTCTGTTGAAAAAACATTGCGAAAATGGAGTTTGCAAAACAGTTTGTAGGATAAAATGGAGTTCATGGAAGCTGCTGTAACAAGAAAAACAGTTTGCGGCATGACAACAGAAGAAGGGAGAGAATAGGGTTTCCCCAACTTTGTCTTCAATTTTATAGCCAATAGCAGTTTTTTAACCTTTGACCGTGTATGAATGTTATATTTTTATAAAATGGAATACCTATATGATATTTTAGATTATTGATAAGTAGTAACAATGTATAATATCTAATATATGATATTATGGTAAATATAAATTTGTTTAAAATATTTTTATTAAGATTAAGAAACTTGTTATAATAGATAAAATTTACTAATAATTATTTAATATTAATATGTAATATATTTATTTCTATATTGTTTATTATATATTTATTAATTTAAAATATTTGTAAATAGACTATTGAATTTAGAAACTTATTTAATAAATTTGAGATATTTATATAAATTATTAATTTATAATTATTTTCTAATTTTACATTTTTATTTTTATCTATTAAAAAATTCATATTTCTAACTTCAATCTTATATCTTAATTTCAAACCTTTTCTTTAGATTATTATATGTTTTATTTTAGCATTTTTTAAAATTATAATTTATATTAAAAAATAATTAATTTAACTTCTTAATAATACATTTTAAAATAAGAGCTAGATTACTACTTTATTTAAAAATAAATTTTTTAAAAAATTTAATATGTATTATTGATTAAATTGATAAAAATATTTAAATTTAAATAAAATTTATGTTTTTGCTATTAATCAGTAGCAGAAATAGTGTGAGAGTGTACAAACACATCACACTAACAATAGAAAAACATCAACAAAAGCTTAGAATCAACAAAGGCTATAAACAAGTTGTTTGTAACATGAAAGTTACCTCCATAATACCAGGTACTATCAGTTATCAAAAAAAAACTAAACATCTAGTCATAATCATACTAGTCTTGCCACAATCCTGGCACAAGCAACAAAAGTTCAACAAGTCCTGAAGGTTGCAAAGGAATATACAAAAATACCCCAACAGGATGATGAGTCAAAGCTCCACTAAACCTTCAATGGAGCCTTAATATCGCAACTCGACTATTGTGGAACATGAGACCAACCATTAGTAAGGGCATCATAGACAATGATGGGTTTAGGAGGACATAGGGCCAAATGGAAGTTGTAAAGTCTAAAAATGAGGCCTTGATGCAGGTAGACAAGTTTTTTTCCCTGGCAGTTGCTATCCTTGGCATCAAACACAAAGCTTTCAAGAGAGTTTAATAAGAAAAATGGAAAAAAAATGGTATCATGATTCCTAAAGTGGTTCAGAAGTGGCATATGGTAGTAATAATAAGCTTTAAAATGACCTTCAAGAGTAAAGTAACTCATGATCATAAAACAGACATGGTGGACCGAGGGAGTAGCTCAGTCCTATATATTTTCCCTGCTTCTTCATCAGAGCCTCACTCCCCCTAAAGAACCTATTTAAACTATCATTATCAACAATGTAGATGGTCTTTTTTTCCATTTCCTACCTTCTCTCAACAACCTTATGGCCTTGGCGATGATCTCCTCACTGATTTCAAAGGAAATTCCCCCAATCAAAACCCTCTTATTATCCCAAGAGATAGCAAGTTGGACAGACAGGCCTTCATCAAACCTATTAATGGATTCGATAAATTTGTGACCCCACGTTCCTTGATAATATGTCAAACAGTGGGGTCATTCTTGAACTTGTCTGGTTTCCCTAGCTCAATGCAGTTGCGGTCTCCCCCTCATAACAATAACATAATACATAGGACAGTCGGCTCTTTATTGAAAAATGCAAGTCTTGATATGGCAAGGGGAAGTTATCATTAACACAAAACATTTTAATGGCAGGAAATATGTTTGTTAATCTGATTGGATGAAATCACTCATCCATCCTTCCAAAAAAATAGAGTCATGCAAAATGCAGTTTCCTACAAGTAGGAGTCTTGTATATAAATAGTACTTTTCATTACACAATAAGTAATGATAAATACAAATGTTGTCTCATGCTAATCGATGGAAGCCATATCATAATATTGAGGTACTCCTTAAGATTAATGTAATCAATATGATTATGTGGGGGACACCCTAACGAGAAACTATACCATAAACAAACAATAATTAGAACCCTTTTGGGGAGTGCATTTCCAAGGGTCCACAAACATATGCCACATCATCAGACCCTAATTCAAATTCAAAAAAGTAGGCTATGTCTCACAATCTCGCTCAGTACTCAACAGATAGAAGTAGTGAGATACCCAAAACCCTAAAGTACCAGGAAGGATATACTTCTTCCAAAATAGAGTGCTACACGTCATTTCCATTGGGTTTCGAATACTCCTCATTCAAGAGGGTTTGTACATTAGCTGGGAGAGAATCATGGTGTCGCAAACACCTTAGTCCCTCAGGTTGTAGTCATTCGTAACAAGAGAGTCTGCAATAGAGTTGCCTTCCCTATAAACATGGTTTATAGAGAAAGAATTAAATCCCTGCAAGAGCTTGTGGACATCACCGACGATACTATCGATAGTCTATTTGGTCATGCACCGACCTTTGACATATGCTATTTTTAATCCAAAATCACACTATTGTTCTGAATGAGATGAGCAACGCCTTGTGCTACCTTCTCTAGCTCATTCAACCCGTTGAACCCAACATCATTTCATGCCAGACGGTAGTTGTAGTTCCTGCAATAATCAACTCAATCTCGTTAATATGAAGTGGGAAGAAAAAACAACAAAGTATAAAGCTCAAGTGAGAATCGATCAAATTACCAGGATAGTTGGATGGGTCATCATCCAAAGTAACCTTTGCCTACAACACATGGATACTTAGTATTTATTTCTTTGCAGTAATCTTTCATTGTGCCATCGATATCTTCAATATAACAAAAAGATTCCAAAGCACAATACTCTCATAAGTCAATACTACTTGTGTATATATGACTAATACCTTCATGAAATTAGTTTGAATACTATCAATTCTATGGAAAGATAATCTAAATTAAGCAAAGAATTGACAAATAAACAAGAAACATTCCATGGTTCTCTAACTAAGCATGCTAACGGAGCTCTTAGCCTTAATCTCTATTAGTGATAGTCCTAGAATGAGAAATGATGATTGATATGCCTAATCTAGCTCTCAAATTCTTCAAATTGTTATGTAATTCACTCAATTTATCTCTCACAATTCACTATTATGCTAAAAATTGACTATGATCTCAAAGGGATTTCTCTATAGTGTAGATGCAATTGCTCATGAATGTCTACTGATTAGTAATGCTCTCAAAATGCTTGGTATTTATAGGATTTCCCAAGGGTAGGGGGTAGAGTTAAGTTGATCATGATTCAAGCTTGGTTGAGTTGAAGGCTTTCAAATGGTTTCAAATGAAGAGACCATTTAAATGTTGGTCTCAAAGGTTGGGACAAAGAGACAAAATTGAGTGGTGAGGATGTTAAAGGGTCAAATGAGTGATCAAGATTGCAAAGTTTGGAGTGATTCATGTGCTTTCAATTCTTTATTCTTATTGGCTCTTTAATTTCTTATCTCCTTTATTGAAATAAAATAGGATTTAATTAATTCAATTAATTAATTAAATTAGCCATGTAAGGGAATAGGTTGAATTTTATTTTTTATTAAACTATATAACTAATTGATTAAATCAATTACATAGTTTTGATTAATCCCTTTTAGACTTAGATTTAATTAATTAATGTCATTATTAATTGATCCTTTGATTTTGATTTAATTGTCCCATTTGATTTTATTAACACATTTTATTTGATGGTTGTATTGTAACTGCCTATTTTTTGATGGTTGCATTGATGATTTGTTTTGCTAGAACTGCCTGTTTTTTGATGGTTGTATTGTAATGCTTATATGCTTTAGTTCTCTTTTTATCAGTTGTAGGGTTTCAGGAACCCATCAAAACCTGTTTTCCTTAATCAAAAACACATTTGATTTGATGAAATGCACATTTGATCTGATTAGTACACCTGACCAAATTTAGGTGTCTACAAATGCCCCTCTTTGAATTGATGTGCGGAGCGCATTAATTCAAAGAAAATTGATGTCCTGATCTGATTGTTTGATGCTTGATTGATTGATTGATCTGATTTGATGAGATGATTTGATAACCTAATGCAAAATGAACTTTCTGATGCAATTTCCTTGATTTAAAGAACTGATTTGAAATGATAAACAATGCAGAAATGCCCCACTGATAGCAAATCAAGTTTAGTACCCCAGTTTTAAAATCTCATTGCAAAATTGTGATGAAAAATCATGTTCTGACTATATGATGCCCCCTTAGAAATGAAAATAGAATTGATATCAGAGGCAAAAAGATGTCGAAGAATGAAAGTACTAGGTAAATTTTGATTTCATTTCGGAAAACAATGACGTCAGGTTGATCGCAAAATGCCCTAGTGATGAAAAATTTGTAGTTTTAAGGCAAGAAAGGGTGAAAATTACCTTGGAATTAGGTCACAAAGTATAAATATGGGTAAAAATGTCATTTTTACCATTCATTTTCACCATTCATTTTCACTTTCTACCCCTTATTTTTTCTTTGAGCCCTTTGGAGAATTCGATGATGGTGGTCTCGATTCGTGAGCATTGATTTTAGCAAGGATGCAAATTTCAGAGACCTGCTAACTATGGACCTCCGGTGAGTGTTTCCAACCTCTCAGTACATTTTTTGCTACATTTAATGCTTTGAAATGTTTATTTCACGCGTAGTTAGGGGTTTTTAATGAAAATTTTGCAAAGTAGCGCGTAGTTTAGTTAAAATGACGCATAGAAACACCAAATAGCACTTCTGCATAGTCAAGTAGCGCATACAAGAAGCAAAGTTGCGATTAGAAAATATTTGTTTTAACGCGTATGATATGTGAAATGACATGTATGAAACAGTAGGTGAAAATCCTAAATTAAGTATCGCATTTGAGTAGTTAAGTTGTGTGTATGATGTGAAATGTCGTGTAGGCATGCAAAGTGACGCATCCGAGGTCTAAAGTATTGCTTAGGATGTATAAAATAATGCTTAACCCAAAATGATGCGTAATCCACCTAAAATAGCGTGTACACTAAGGCAAAGTGATGCCTCGGTAAGGAAGAATGAAAAACCTAATTTTTTTTATCGTCTCAGATAAAAAGGATATCAGATTGATTGCAAAGGTGTGTAGGTTTGATTTAGTGATGAAACCAAGTGTTTAGGATGTTTAGAATAATTAGTTAGATGGATGTTTAAAATGTTAATCAGATAGGATAGGATAAGATAACTGATGTTCTCTTCCCTTCTCACGATATAGAGTTAGGAAAAAAGTTGATGTGCTCAAAAAGAGCAATAGGTTGATTTGATGTTTTGATTGATTTAGAATAATCCACTAAAATGATGATACTAATTTAATTCACTTGATTGCAAAATAGGCATGGTTCTGGAATTTGTATGTCCAGGGCCTAGCACCTTGGATTTTAGACATGGTTGATGAGTTGAATAGGCACAAGAGATGTGTTATCGGTCATTGTGGTTTGTACTTCCTTCTTGATTTACCTCAGTTCCAGATGAACTGAGGATTACTGACAACTATGGTAGAGCGATGACACTCTGACCATAATACCTTCCATCTACCACTTGGAGAGATGACTATCATGCCCGAGGACGTTTATAGGCTACTGAGGATCCCAAATCAAGGAGAGTGGGTATACTATGAGTAGGTTTATGATGGTGATGCATGCAAATGGATCTTTGCAGATCCCACGACTGGAGATGACAATATTCCATGGGCTCTGTTTGTTGCCTTCCCATGTCTTCCTGCAGTTTTAGGTGCACTAATTGGCGGATTACTTTTACCGAATCGTCGGGGACATAGATTTGATGTGGGTTGGGGTCAGATCCTTGAGGACATGATCGTAGATCCATGATGTTTCGACTAGGGATCTTGTGTATTAGCACAATTATACCATGAGTTACATCATGTTGTATATAGAGCGAGTGCTTCTCTTTCAACATGAGTTGTCTTATTACAGTTGTGGACATGGGAGCATATCCCTATTACGAGGTTGATTGATACTAGATAGAGAGATTCAAGATGACCCTATGCATACTTGTACGATGACATGATTGTCCAGCCTCGACTAGGCAAGTTAGATTTCTAGAGGCATATGCTTGATGACATAGATCAGGTTGTGTGGAGACCATATCTGGGATGTGAGGCTTGGCGTGAGGATGACGATGAGTTACCTTACATGTTTTCCCCGCAATGAATGATAGGTCGGTCACCACTAGTGATTGTGAGATTTTTCTTTTACAGAGTATCTCGATAGTATGAGAAGGTACAAGACATGCCACAAGGATTAGCCTTATATGCTTGAGTATAGGTAGAAAGATCCATGTGGGGTGCATGAGTTGACTTACAGTATGCCTATGATGAGATTAATGGGTTAGGGTATGTTCAATGAGACACACTTGATCATATAGCAGATGCTAGGATGTCTACATATTATACACAGTGGTTTTCCAGGCATAGGTTCCTATAGTTCACCAATCCTAGTGAGTCATTTCCAGATGTAGATGATCTTTCAAATGATGATGGTGTCGATGGTGGTGGATGAGGAGGTGGTAGAGTATAGAGATTACGTAGGGTTCCGTGGGTTCAGAGAGCTCCTCCGCAAACTCAAGGCAGAGGTAGAGGAAAAGCAAGTCCATGGATGAGAGGTGGTTAGGTTTGAGCTAGAGGGGGTGGCTATGATATGAGACCAGTACTTCCAGTACCAGCAACAATATGGGGACAACACGGACATAGATTCATGAGATAGGGTTAACTTTTTCAGGCCATACAGGGTCTTGGTGCATAAATTCCAGCATAGTAGGTACCACAGGTTCCTGTACAACCATAGGTGTCGATAGTTCCACAGGTTCTAGTTTAGCCACAGGTTCCTATAGTTCCATAGATTCCATTTCAGCCACAAGTTCCTATAGCTCCTCAAGTTCTAGTGCAACTAGGTTCTACTACTAGATTGGAGCAAGATGAACAAGGATTGCAGACTGGGTTGGTTGCGATTACCACGAGGATAGATCAGTTTGGAGCTATGATGCAGGCATTTATGACTAGGATGGATCAGATAGGTAGTGGTGCTAGTTCCAGTCATACTCCTCCTACTGCACCTGATAGATCATAAGACAGAAGTCTGGATGGGACAGGTGGTACAGGTACAGGTGGATGAGGGGCTACAAATATAGGTGGTTCCCCTAGTTGAGTGTTGATACTTAGTTGATATATCTATGTACCATACATATTTTCATCATGATGTACCTCTTTGATATGATGTACCTCTTGATTATACAAATTTGACATTTGATTTCCATGTTATGATGACTTGATTCACTCATGATTTCCATGATGATATATGAGACTTTCTTTGATGATATGATTCTATATGATGTTATGATGCACTTTATTTTACAAGTTATGGATGCAATGTCTTAGATATGACATAGTTAGATGGTTGAAAAATGTATGCAAGTTTTATTTCTAAATACTTGTAACTTATGATGTATGCAAATCTAAAATGGTAAATGCAATACAATGTACTTAATGGATGCATGTTCCTTTTTTGTATTTTGATAATGCAATATTTCAATGAGATGTACCTATATGAATGATGAAATGTTTATAATGAATTTGGATAATGAAAAATATTTAATGATAGATAACTTGTAAATAATGTTTAATGATTAATAAATGCAATGGTAAATGCACAATAAAGTCTCTATATGATTGATTTGAACCAAGATAATTGATATCAACGCTTTGAATAATAAACCCCCTTGAACTTTGGAAATCCCTTAAATGCAATTAATCTAAGAATGAAATACAACTAACTGTCATTTTTTCTCACAAAATAAATGCAAAAGGAGATATTTTCATCATTGAGCCTTTGGAACCAATATCATGTACAACCATCACTAGTTAGATAACCACACCATGATGATATCAATATTGCCTTAATCAGATTTCAAAAAATGTATGAACCTTGGTACAACCCTCACTAGTTGATAAACCAACTATGGGAGTATGAATACCATTTTTATCAAATTCAATATTGCAAGTGAATTTTGGCATTAAGATATAGCAAATCTAAATGTCCAAGGTATCTGTTTGCGTAAACAAACAAAAATTGACTCTCCTCCATATGCAAATGTCCTTGATGATTCTTTGATGATCATGTCATTAGACAAGTTTACATATTGTCATGAATCAACTTCCAAACAGTCACAAAAATCAAGAAAAATATTATGTCTTCATCATCGCCAATCTAGTCGAAACATCATTGATTAGCTAAAAAGAACACGACTCAATTAACATCATCAAAAACTTCAAGTGCTTGTATTGTATCAATATTTTTTGATATAATTCCATCCATTCTGATCTGTTAGGTTTTGTCAAATTTTAATCCTGATAATAAGGTCATGAAGTTCAAGGATCAAGTTTCAAGATCGAATGCTTGGGTTGAATAATGATATAAATCAAAGGTTCAAAAATGTCTATTCATTGAAGTTTTGAAAATATCTCATGTTATGTGACCGAAAGGTGTCATTATTCAATCTGTTTGTGTAAAACCAATCTTTTCCCCCAAGTGAATATGAAACCATGTGTAAATATGGGTAAATGAAATCTGATATGTGACAAAGGCTTTAACAATGCAACTCAAAGACTTTATTATGAATATGTACAAATGACAGATGCAAGGATATAGACAATGAGATGGAAAATGCAATATGGACAAATGTAACTAGGAAAGACCTAAGGAATCAAAAAGTGCTTGTTTTCTAGGTTTTCACCTTTTGAATTTATTGTTCTTTTCCCTTTTTTTTCTTTTTTTGCTACTAGGGTGCCTATTTGCTAGGTTTTCACCAAGGCACTTTTCTCTTTTTCCATTTTTTCTTTGATTTTTTCCTTTTTTTCTCTCTTTTTTTTTTATATCATCAAGGCGCCTATTTGCTAGGTTTTAACCAAGACAACATTTCTTGGATCTTTTTGAATGTTTTTTATTTCTTCATGCTCAATTTTCATCTTTTTATGCTTTTCTTCTTTTCCATTATTTTTGAATTTTTTATCTTTCTTCATTTTTTTGGATTTTGAACTTTTCTTATTTTTTTGAATTTTGAACTTTTCTCATGTACAAATAATGATGCCAATCTCATCTGATACACTTTCATCTGATACTCTTTCAACCTATACACTTTCATCTACTCAGGTGTAAAACCTCTTCAAGTGAATGATATTGATAGGTTCTTTTAGCTCATCTCCTTCACAATCAGCCAACTTGTATGTTCTCGTGCCGAAAGAAGTAATAACAAAGGGTCCTAGCCAATTTGATTCTCATTTCCCTTTCTTTTCTCATTCTTCTTTATTCTTAGGGTTCTCTCTCAACACTAAATCTCTCACTTGAAATGCGCCAGGCTTGATCCTCTTGTTGTAGTTCCTTGAAATTTGGTTTTGGTACACTTTCAAGTGTTCATAGGCTTGAGTTTGATGTTCTTCTAATAGTTCCAATTGTTGAATTATTGAAACCCTATAATCCTCATATTTTATCAACCCTTGCAAGGATACTCTCGAAGATAGGATTTCAACCTCTAAAGGTAAGACAACTTCTGCTTCATTGACCAAAGAGAATGGTGTTGCCCCTGTTGATGTTCTAATGCTCATTCTATAGGCCCACAATGTTGTGTTCAATTGTACATGCTAATTCCTTCCTGAATTATCAACCAATCTCTTCAATATCTTAAGGATGTTCTTATTTGTTGCTTTAGCTTGACCATTTCCTTAAGGATAGTAAATTGAAGAAGAATGGTGTGTAATGTGAAATGTCTCACACAATTCATCCACATCCTTATTCTTGAATTGATTTCCATTTTCTGTTATGATGGTGTGAGGAATGCCATATCGACAAATGACGTGGTTTAGAATAAACATGGGGATTGATTTATCTGTTGCAGTTGTTAATGACACAACTTCTACCCATTTTGTGAAGTATTCTGTTGCAGTTATAATGTACTTATGAACATTGGATGAGGGTGGATAAATCATCCCAATGAGATCAAATCCCCATTGATAAAAATTCCATGGTGTAATTATTGGGTGTAGCTCTTGTGTGGGCACATGAATCATATCTCCATGATATTTACATTTCTGACACACTTTGGCAAATTGCCAAGCATCCTTCTCTAAGGTTGGCCAAAAGTAACCCATGCGAAGGATTTTCTTAGCGAAGTTCAACCCACTCGAATGAGACCAACAAATGCCCTCATGAATGTCACGTAAAGCTAATTTTGAATCCTCATCCTCTAGACACCTAAGTAGCGTTCCGTCAAGACTTTTGTGATACAATGTGTCGGATAAGATAGTGTAACAGGCTGTTTGGCATATGAATTGTCTATTTTGAGTTCAGGTTTGGTCCAAGGGTAAGAATTAGTTTTTAAGATAGGTAAATATAGGTCCATACCAAGGTGATTCATGTCTATTCAATAGGAAAATGAGTTGGGTTTTGAGTAAGTCAAATGCGGTTTTTATTAATTCCTCCACCAAGAACTCATATCTAGCATTCTGATCTGGCAATTGAAGTAATGAAGCTAGAGTAGCCATGGCATCCGCTGCCCTATTCTTTTCTCTTGGAATTTATTCAAAGGTGATAAAAAAAATTTACTTTTTCCAATCATCTATCATCCTTTTGTAGGGCATCAACTTGTCATCTTTGTTTTGGTATTCATCATTAATTTTATTAATGACTAGTTGTGAATCTCCATACACTTGCAGTTCCGTCACATTCCATTTTAAAGCTATTTTGATTCCAATGACTAAAGCCTCATATTCTGCAATGGTATTGGTGCATGGAAATAAGAGTTTGTAAGATTTAGGAATAGTATAGCCTTGAGGTGTGATGAAAAAAATGTCGGCTCCTGATCCATGTTGGGTGTAGGATCCATCAAAATACAACTTCCATGCTTTTGGTTACACATTTAGTATTTCTTCTTTTGGAAACTCTATTTGAATAGGATGACTTGAAATTAAGGGCTACTCCACCAATTGATTTGCTATTACTTGTCCCTTAATGGCTTTGCGGTCCACATAATCAATATCAAACTCACTCAATGTCATCACCCATTTAGCTATTCTTCCTGTGAGAGTTGTTTTGCTAAGTAAATATTTGAGAGGATCAATCTTAGCAACCAATTTGAACTTGTGCACTAACATATAATGTCATAGCTTTTGGGAAGAAAAAACTACCACTAAGCATGTTCACTCCATGAAATTGTAGTTTAACTCATATTTAACCAAGGTCCTTCTTAGGTAATAGATTGCTTTTTCTTTTCCATCTTTATCTTTGTATGCTAATAAAACCCCCCAAAGAACGTTCTATTACTGAAATGTAAAATAATAATGGTTTATCCTTGATGGGTGGCATCAAAATAGGTGAATTCTTTAAGTATGTCTTTGAGAGTGTAAAAGCTTCTTCACATTGATCACCACATTTGAAGATGGTATCCTTGTGTAATAACTTGGTGAAAGAATGACATTTTTTTGCCAATTGAGATATAAATCTTCTAATGGATTGGTGCATTCCTTGCAATGATCTCATTTGACTAATGTTCTTAGGTGTTTCCATCTCCATAATTGCTTGAACCTTTTCTGGATCTACCTCTATTCCTTTGGTTGAAACTATATAACCCAATAAATTTCTATATTGGACACTAAATGCACACTTTTTAGGATTTAAACTAACTTTAAATTGTTCCAATCTTGTAAATATTTTCTCTAAAATGGGTAGATGATCTTTCCTTTCATGTGACTTGGCCAAACTTTCATCCACATAATCTTCAAGAAATGTGTGCATCATGTCATGGAAAATTGTAGTCATTTCCCTTTGATATGTAGCTCCAACATTTTTAAGATTGAAGGACATGGCGTTCCAACAAAAAGTACCATAAGGGAAAGTAAAATAAGTTTTCTCTTGATCTTCAGGTGCTATTCTAATTTGGTTATAGCCACCAAATCCATCCATTAAAGAGAACATGGAGTGTCCCACTGTCAAATCCACTATAGCATCAATGCTTGGTAATGGAAAGTCATCTTTAGGACAAGCAAGATGGAGGTCTCTAAAATTGGTGCACACTCAGATGGACTTTTCATGCTTAGTCACTGGTACAATGTTTGAAATCTAGTCTTCATAGGTTATGACCTTATGAATCCAACTTTTAATAACTTATCTAATTATGTTTTGACCAACAAAGCCATGTAAGGATGCATCTTTCTTAACTTTTGCTTAACTGGTTTCACTTCGGGTTTCACATTGAGATGATGCATTACGAAACTAGGATCTCATCCCAGCATATCTGCATAAGACCATGCAAAATTGATTTGCTTCTCTTGGAAGAAATTGATGAAATCTTGTCTTTCCATTGGGGTTAAAGATGCTACAAGACGTATGAACTTGGGTTCCAATTTTGTGCCAATATTAACCCTTTCTGTTGGTTCAATTAAAATGGGAGATCTCTCCTCTTCATGTTCGGGTAATTTGTCCAATCTCTCTTCCTTAGGTGCCACAATTGGGTTTTCACCTTCAGACACATCATTTATTTTTAATTTTTTGGATCTAGTACTACCACATTGTGGTTTTCAACACTAGACCATTTAATTTTTTTTCAAATTTTCTTTTGGATTGAGAGATTGTACACTTGCTTCTATAACCATGCTTGGATTGAGTTCATTTGTGGAATATGGTTCAACCACATTGAGGTAGAGGGCCATGACATTGTCATTAGGGAAATAAAGTATATCATTTGGCTTGGTCAAATCTCAATCAATAAGTTCGGGATGGATAAGAGACAGGGATTCATTGGATAAGATTTCATCCACGGGGTTTAAGGACATGGCTTCATTTGAGGGTTCATACATTTTATTGTTTAAATCGATGACATGATCTTGTTCAAGGTGCCCCATAGATTTTGGATCAAAATTCTTGTCACTTGAGTCCTCTTGTATTTCTATGGGATACAATGCTTGTGGATTAAACCTAATGTTTGAATCTCCTACCCACGAAGGTACCTGTTAGCTCTTTTTCTTGCACCACAACTTTAAAATGACAGTATATTGATTATACTTGCATGCAAACTCCCTTTTGACAAGAGAAAGGCTAATTTTTGAGGTATTTGATAACACTGGGGATTCCTATTATCATCTCCTTCATTTTTTGAGTTCCACAGACTCAGGCAAGTATTACCTATTAAAAGATTACTAATTCTTCAGCCTATGTATTTGGTGGATTAGTTTATTCACTGGCTACCTACTTCAGACCTCACTATAATAACTTGTAAAGCACCTTGGAGATTGCAATAATTGGTTTGGAACATAGTACTACAAGCCAGGATATGGTCTTAATAACATAAACCAATGTGACAAGGACTTTCATCCTTCTTCCTTTTATTGTAGGAGGGGTAACCTAATAATTTACTCTTTAAGAAATCAACAAATTCCAACTGTAATCACACATGAGTACAATTGATTCTACACAAATATTCTTGAAAGTAATTGGTTCAAATGATATTAAATATGTGGATGATGATAGATTACCAAAACAATTCCTAGACCAGTGCCTATCCTTGGGCTTATAGAGCTAATAAATGAAGATCCATAGAAAAATAGAACAAAATACTATAAGATGCCTTACAATCTACATGCAACTTGGATAAACTGCCTTACAAACTATCCTGTCACCTCTAAAATATTGTATCAAATCCTCAAATATTGTTATACTCCCTGAAAATACTCACAAAACTTAGTTCTTTCCTTGAAAGAAACTTGCAAGCAATTAGATAGTTACCTTGTAACCAATATGTTTAAAGATGCCTTACAAATTTAAACATAAAAGAGCATACACAACAAGTAAAGAGACAACAATAAGGTAGAGTAAAATTGCACTGTATTTTATTCAAATGTTTCTGCTTCAATACATGAAAAGCTTAAAAATCTTGAAGACACAGACACAAATCAAGAAAGTTTGATTTTCAATATATTTCATCCTCTTTAGCTTTCACAAATTTGATCTATTTATAGGTCCTTAACCATCTTGGAATCCTTCATGTTAGGATGCAACAAGCTTTGGATGGTTTAAGGAACCTAACCCTAAAAGTGCAGAAAAGACAAAGAAAGAGAAAGTAGAAGCGGTGGAGAGACAAAAATAGGGGATGAAATCTAATATTCTTTTGTCTTCTTCTGGAATCTGGCACCTTTGTTTGACAATATTCAGGATAGCTTCTGATATTTATATCAAGGTTAAGTGACTGCCATTACAGGCTAACTTACACTTATCCTTAGTAATAACTAACCTCCCTGTGCTCAATGGTCAGGCGCCAGTGTTCCCCTTCATTCTTCATCCAAGATTTCCTCCTCTACCACAAGATTCTTCTTCTTGGGCTTGGTCAACAGGTCCCAAGCTGTCACTTCATCATCTGCTGGCCAATTAAAATCCTGTGTACTCTGGACTTGTGCCTTCTATCTTTCCCATCTGACATTTGTAATTCTTTTAACATCCATTAAGAATTTATTCATGTCAGTCTCTGCCTTGAAGGCTTCATCTAAAATCTTATTGAAACCTTCCACATCTAAATCAGATCCTGAAATAAATGCCTCAATGTTGGGCATTCTGCCATCAAATTCACCTCTCCAGGCCTCTAAAGCCTTAACTTGATCATCTTCTCCTTTCAAAGGAGGAACAAATCTATTAAAATTCAGAGAAAATAGGCTTGACTTAGCCTCTATCTGATTTAGCTTGCCTTTAAAAAATGACAAGGCTATATTAACCTTTTTGATTTCATCTTCAACCTCAGTTACAACCTCAGGTAAATCTGATCTAAGAGGCTACAAATAGGCAAGTTTTCAAAATAATTAGACCCTAGGAGACCAATTAATAAAGTAAGGGTTCAAAGTGGCAATGTACCCTGTTACTTCTGTGTGTAAGGTGGGCAGTTTATTATAAGCATTCAAGATGACATTTGTTTTATCTTTGAGTATGTCAATCCTATGCTACAAGATGCATTTAAATGCACTTAAGGCTATCTCATTTTTATTCTTGCCCACATCTTCCTTTTCAACTACTTCCTCTGATTTTGCTTTTTCCTCTATTTGTAAGGGATGTTCTGAAGGCACATAAACCACTTTAGGTTTCTCTTCTAGTTGTTTCAACAACTCGGCAATTACCTCATCAATTTACCTTATGTTTCTGATGTATCTTTATTTGGCACAATTCCCTATCTTTGGCTAGGGCACTGGTTTCCTCAATCAGAGTGCTACACTTCTCAGACAATTGTTTTGTCTTGTCTTCATTCAAGTGAGCCCAATGAGTCATAATCTGAGAAATTTCCAGATCTCCAGTGTTCTGCATAGTCCAGACCATTTGGTTCCCCACCATGATCTCTTGAATATCTACTAGTTGAGGCTTCTGGTCCTTGGGACATAAGCTCCACATGGCGAAGGCTCGTGATTTTGGACTATATCCAAATCCCTTTATCATATCACCCATTTGAACCTCAATTGCTAATTTTAAGTCTGGCTGCTTCCTGATCTAGTCAATAATGAATGCTGAGGCTAGGTCCCATCCCTCAGCAAGCAAAATGCCACTGTTTAAAACCATTTTCCTTGCCTCATCTGGAGAGACATCTTCACTATCAGGATCATAGGCTTGTAGAGCTAACAAAGCCTCATTTGTGACTGTTTCCTCTCCATCTACCTTCAACTGAGCCCTTATCTTCTCTTTCTTGTGTCATCTCAAAAAATCCTTGAATTCATTAGTCTTGATGAAGTTATCATCACTCAAAAATTACTGCTGATGTAACAGCCTCTCATCAATACATGCTTTTAGAGGCAACTCTACATCTTCTTCCTCATCCTCTTGCTGCCTCTTCCCCTATCTGATAATCTTCCTTAGATTATGATCATACAATCCTTTTCCAGGAATGAGAGCACTTATTATATCTCCTTTCTTCTCTTGCCTAACAGAAGAAGTCTGACCATGGTCAACTTTTTTCCTCTTAGTAGCAGGCTCTTCTATATCGTCTAGTTGAGAGACCTCAGTTAGGTCAATGATGTGGCCTTGTTCACCTTGGGCCTGTGCTACCTCTGCAACATCCTGTTGAGGTTGTTCATATTGAGGTGGACGGGCATAATCACCATCACTATCACTCTCATTCTGATTCTGAATATTCAGGCTCCTTTGCTCCCTTTTTATCCAAAACATTGTCCAATTGTTCACATAGTACATAAAAATTATCAATCGTAGCCTTAATCCTATCAAAATAAGACAAATCAGGGTAAAAGCCTCCAAAAGACAACCCATTTCTCTTTATTTGTTTTTCAAGATTCAATAATTCTTGAATCCTCGCTCTTCTTGTTCTTATCTCATCTTCACCAAGAAGATTTCTTGTGACATCCTCTTCTACACAGAAACCATGCACATTTGTATTAGGGATGGTAGGAGTCAAAAGCTTCCTAACTCCTGCCATGAATCCCTCAAGGTCAATATACCTGTATGATGTTGTCCTCATCTTGTAGCTCTCCAACCATGCACTCACCTGATCTATAGCACCCTTTCCAATGGTAAAATTAAAGATTTTAAACTATCTAGGGGTTAAGGTCCCCTTCCTATGTGGTGCAAAATATTCATTGTCTATGGACAATAATTTCCAGATGAACTCCATGGCAGCAACTTTGGATGGCACATGATAGGGTAAGATATGAGGTGGATGTGTGCATCCATATACCCTAGTCATGGTAAAATTTTCTTCCAAGAAGAAATCTCCCCAGTTGTGATCACCCTCCCACTTGTCCACATACTGACAAGGTCTCAATAATTGTAGCACCTTTACTGGGAGTCTAGTCTTGCTGATACCCATGCTCTACATTAATGGATATACAATCCAGTTTTCAAATCAACAAAAATCACAGTCCCTGGATGTATAATTCCATATCCTAACCCAAAAATGAATAGGATTAGGCTTGTCCTAGAAAATCCTTTGAGGATTCAAGTTATTAACATCCATAATCCCATAGTTAAAATGCAACAACAAATGCATCAGGATGGAATAGTGGAAGAACCTAGGCTCCTTCCCCTTATGGTCCTTCATCTTCCTCTGCATAGCTACAACTCCTTCATACATTTTGTCAATAATGTGTTTTATGTAGTCATAACTGGTGCTAGAATGCACCTCTTGCAAATCTAATACCATCATCAAAATTCTGGCATTTATTTTCTCTGCCCCTGCATCTATTCCTAACACTCTACACAAAGCATAGGCAATATACTTGATATAGAAATGCAAGTCCTTAAAATAGTAGGGTGCAGTCCCAAGGATAGGAGTAAGATGGTTCCTAACCTCCTTAAGCATATGCTTCTATAATTGACCCCTAGCAATACCAGGCTTTAACCTATACCTCTCCTCTTGCTTAGTAATGCTTATCAAGTCGTTGAATGTTTATTTTCTATTTCGAGACCCCACAACTGAAAGCAATCGCTAAGTCTCATAAAAATTTACTAACTGCTAGCTTCTTTGCACGACACCATGACTAACCCGTTTGTTTTAGTAATGCTTGGTGACATGTTTATTTAGTGGGAGACTTCATGACTGAAGGGTTCTACCAAGTCTCATAACAAATAAGGAATATTCTGTTTCTTTAAGAGACATCCCGACAACAGTTAATTGCCATGTCTCCTAACTAAATGGAATATGCTTCTGGGATCAAGCGACTAGGCGACCAACACAAAAGGCACATGACTTAAGTTTGTCAAAAAGGTAATGCAAAATTAGAAACTCAATTGACATTTTAGGGCCTTTTTTCATTTTACTTAGAACAGAGCTAATGGCAGTCACTTAGCTCTTTTGTTAATGTTTAAATTTGTGACTGTTTCCTCTCTGTCTAATAAATTACTTAGAGTAATCATAATGGCATTTTACCATTACTCTTTTTACTGTTGCATTTTACTTAGGGTAATGGTAGTCACTTAACCTTGATATAAATATCAGAAGCTATCCTGAATACTGTCAGACAAAGGCACCAGATTCCAGAAGAAGACAAAAGAATATCAGATTTCATCCCCTATTTTTGTCTCTCCACCACTTCTACTTTCTCTTTCTTTGTCTTTTCTGTACTTTTAGGGTTAGGTTCCTTAAACCATTCAAATCTTGTTACATCCTAACATGAAGGATTCCAAGATGGTTAAGGACCTATAAATAGATCAAATTTGTAAAAGCTGAAGAGGATGAAATATATTGAAAATTAAACTTTCTTGATTTGTGTCTGTGTCTTCAAGCTTTTTAAGCTTTTCATGTATTGAAGCAGAAAACTTTGAATAAAATATATTGCAATTTTAATCTACCTTATTGTTGTCTCTTTACTTGTTGTGTAAGCTCTTTTATGTTTAAATTTGTAAGGCATCTTTAAACATATTGGTTACAAGGTAACTATCTAATTGCTTGCAAGTTTCTATCAAGGAAAGAATTAAGTTTTGTGAGTATTTTCAGGGAGTATAACAATATTTGAGGATTTGATACAATATTTTAGAGGTGATAGGATAGTTTGTAAGGAATTTTATCCGAGTTGCATGTAGGTTGTAAGGCAACTTACAGTATTTTGTTATGTTTTTATGTGGATCTTCATTTATTAACTCTATAAGCCCAAGGATAGGCACTGGTCTAGGAATTGTTTTGGTAATCTATCATCATCCACATATTTAATATCATTTGAATCAATTACTTTCAAGAATATTTTTGTAGAATCAATTGTACTCATGTGTGATTATAGTTGAAATTTGTTGATTTCTTAAAGAGTAAATCATTAGGTTACCCCTCCTAAAATAAAAGGAAGAAGGATGAAAGTCCTTGTCACATTGGTTCATGTTATTAAGACCATATCCTGGCTTGTAGTACTCTGTTCCAAACTAATTATTGCAATATCCAAGGTGATTTACAAGTTATTATAGTGAGGTCTGAAGTAGGTAGCCAGTGAATAAACTAATCCACCAAATACATAGGCTGAAGAATCAGTAATCTTTTAATAGGTAATACCTGCCTGAGTCTGTGGAACTCAAAAAATGAAGAAGAAGATAATAGGAATCCCCAGTGTTATCAAATACCTCAGCAATTATCCTTTCTCTTGTCAAAAGGGAGTTTTCATGCAAGTATAATCAGTATACTATCATTTTAAAGTTGTGGTGCAAGAAAAAGAGCTAACAAATTGGTGACTCTGCTGGGGATTAACCTTGATATATATCTACATCTATATAGACATCAGGGAAAATTAACCTAGCAAGACCATAATTCCAAGGGTTTGACACTGGGATGGCCTTATCAGAATTATTATAGAAGTAATTATAAAGATAAAAACCTATTGATCTCAGAGTGGAAGCATCTCTAATCTCATAGTAGTCATCTGCCAGCAGATTTGCATTGGCCCTCTTGTTCTGTGTAGACCCCGACAAAAACTTCAAGAACTCATCAGAGTAATTCATTTTCCCTTTTGCATCATCATCAACTTCATCACTTCTTCCATTGGTGGAAGCCACACTGAAAACCTTTCTCATCTTTCTCTATTTCAACTCTTCCCTTTTATCGATATTGAAACAAATCTATACTCAGAACTCACTGCTCTTCTCTATTCACTGCTTAACAATTCAAGAAACTTGATAACAGGATAAGTACCCCGCAACTGATCAATCTCTACTTTCTGAAAACAAAAGACCTAGCACTTCTTTGCTCTGAAATTTTAAGAGTATGATAAGTTGAAAATGAAATTTCGATCAACTCTTTATGGTAATTGTTCTAAGTACATAGCTCATCATTGAAAAGACAATCAATTTTGCTTTCAATTCAACATGCTATTAAATTAATTGAAATCCTAGCCATAGCTCATGAGTGTGATAGGAAATCAAAATCACATATGTGTGTCTTCAAAAAAACCCTTATAAAATTTGAAGAGGGTGACATGTCTTCATATGATTGGTTTTCCATCAGACATCTCAGCTACCCTTTTTCATATATTAATTAATCCTCTGGATTCTCATTGGACACTAAATCTTCCACATTGTCATGTCAGCAACTGCCGCCTTTTATGATTTTTTATATTCAACGACCACCCGCCTATGCAGTATCACCTTGTTGCTGATCAAACTTCTTAACTCCCAATTCTCCTAGAGATTTGGCGACTGAGTGATTTCCTTCACTTGGCTAACCACAATTAAGTTTTGGCGATCACACGACTGAAAGTTTATCTTTACCTTTAACTGTTATCGTCAAGTCGCTGAATATTTATTTTCTATTTCAAGACCCTACAACTAACCTTAGTCTCCCAATCGCTAATAAAAAATGCTATTTGATATGCCTTTCAGAGACTACGTGAGAACCTTTACCTTTTGATTTTAATTCAGAGACTATGCGACAAAAAGTTATCTCATTGTCACGAGCACTTTTTCTTATCATGCAAATCTAATGGAGACTTAGTGACCATCGTTGATCTTATTACACTTAACATCTGATGGCTACGCTAAGTCGCTGAGAATATTTAAAAGGCCTTAAATCATTTGGAGACTACGGGACAACATATCAATTTATACCTTTCAGTCTCTTAATTTCCAGATGACCCTTTCCTTTTGGGAGACCACGCGACTAACCTTCATTCTGCTCATTGTGGACACGTGTCTCCTTTAACTATTTGTCTCTGAATTGTTGATTAAACACTGACTTAGCATCTTAATCTAGCGAAAACCCGACTGCCATATACTCTAAACCTCACGGTTTGTCACGAAGTCTCAGCATCTTTTACTTAACCATGATTTTACTTGGAGAATCCGCGACTAAAGCAATTGCTAAGTCTCATAAAAAATCACTAACTGCTGGATTCTTTGCGCGACACCGCGACTAACCTTTTTTTTTAGAAGTTGGCTGCTGACATACTTCTACATTGGGCGACTTCACGACTGAAGGGTTCTGCCAAGTCTCATAACAAAAAAGGAATATTCTATTTCTTTAAGAGACATCCCGACAACAGTTAATCACCAAGACTCCTAACTAAAAGGAATATGCTATTTCTTTAAGAGACAGCCCGACAACAGTTAATCACCAAGTCTCCTAACTAAAAGGACTATGCTTTTGGGATCAAGTGACTAGGCGACCATCACAAAAGGCACATGACTTAAGTTTGTTAAAAAGGTAATGCAAAATTAGAAACTCGATTGACATTTCAGGGATTTTTTGTATTTTACTTAGAACAGAGCTTAGGGTTTTGGGTTTTTGCACGGCTCATGTGGATTTTGACCTAAAGACTTAGAAATTTCATAGGAATACTTCAAAAATGGGACATATTTTCTGACTTGGGATAGAAATTGGCATGAAGGTAACCAAACTTTTAGGGCAAACAACAAAACCTGGAATACAACCAACAATGGCTCTATCTGAGGATTGACTAAACACAGTTTATGGCTAAGAACCACAGAATCTCTGGTTGCAGACCTTACAAAAAATGACAAGGATGCAAACTAAGCTAAAACAGAAAGGAAACTATTCACAACATTTAAAAACACGAAGGGAAAGTATTCACAATATAATACATACTTACTTGTGCATTACTTTGATTCTTAATTAAATAAAGGCTTCAAGAATTGCCCATGCATAGGCAACTCAAAATTTTCTCCCTCCATATTCTTCAATAAATAAGAGTCTTTTTCAAATAATTTATGAAACAATGAATGGTCCTAGCCATAAAGACTCAAATTTTTTGTGTTTACCTTTGTCTTCTGCTCTTGCATTCCATTGGAGAATTAGGTCACCAGACTAGAATTCCCTTTTAGAAGCCCTTTTATCAAAAAGGTACTTCATCTTTTGCTGCAACTTTATGTTTTCCTTTTGACTATTTCTCCTTGCTTCATCCAATTCTATCAACTGAATCATTTTATTTTGCATATTATCAGACACATCTAAATGTTCTTCTTGTATAAATTGACATATTGGCAATAGATTGTTGATAGGAAATCTTGCTTGTAGACCATATACCAGCTCAAATGGAGACTTACTAGTTTCCTTTTTAACTGTTACTCTGCCAGCCCAAAGTGCTAGTTTCAACTTAGTATGCCACATTCTTTTATTCTTTTCCAGAGTCCCTTTTAGTATCTTCAATATACTATTATTACTAGACTCAGCTTTTCCATTAGCCTATGGATGATATGGGGATGAATATGATATTGTAATCCCATATTTTTCACAGAAACTTTTCATTTCTTCCGATCTGAAACTTATAGCATTATCCATTACTAACTTAGCAGGTACACCAAATCTAGTTATAATATTTTTCATGAGAAATTTAATAACTACCCTGCTTGTTGTTTTCTTTGTAGGGATGGCTTCAATCCACTTAGTAAAATAATCTATGGAAACTAATATCCAACTGTGTCCCCCACTAGATTTTTCCTAAAATTCACCAATAAAGTCAATTCCCCACATAGTGAAAGGGGCTTTAGTATTTACTGGGTTTAGCAACAAAGCATCTGAAAATTTAAGTTTATTGGAGAACCTTTGGCAAGGTTCACACTTCCTGACATGTTCATAAGTATCCTTGAATAAAGTAGGCCAATAATACCCAGCCCTTAAAATCTTGTGGGCAGAAGTCTTAGCAGAAAAATGACCCCCACATTCTCCTTCATGCATTTCACGCAGAACTTTCTCAGCTTGGTATTTGTCAAGGCATAACAACAGTACACCATTCTTATCTTTCCAAAACAAGTCACCTTGGATCAAAGTATATCTTTTAGTTTGCAATCTCAGAGTTCTTTTCTGATTCTCTGACAAATGATTAGGACATTTAGCATTTTTGAGAAAGAAAACAATATCATTATAGAATGGTTGCCTTTCTATGCTTGTAATAGTTTGATCATCAACTTCTGTCTGATTTATCTGTACTAGATCCAATTTTTCTTGTGTCATGAGCTTTTCTAAGCCTTGTCCTCTTATAAATTTTGTAATATGAATCTCAAGGTTAAATTCTTGAATTCTGGTAATCCATTTACATCTCTTACTAGTTACCTCTGACTGTGTAAGGATATCTTTCACTGCTGAATGAGGAACATAAGCCTGTATTTTAGCACAAACCAAGTATGGCCTGAAAGATTTGATAGCTTTTACCAAGGCATAAGCCTATTTCTCCATTATTTCATAATTAAGCTCTGCAACTTGCAAGGATTTACTGTAAAAAGCTATTGGATGTTCAAATCCTTGTTCATCCTTTTGAAGCAAAATGGCAGCAATTGTATGGAAAGATGCAAATGAAAACAAAGATAAAGGCTTAGTATAGTCTGGAGATTTCAAAAGGTAAAGGTTCTCACGTACTGCTTTTTTTATTTTTTTAAATTCTTGTTGGGCTTCTTCATTCCAAACAAACTTGGCATCTTTCTTTAGCAATTTCACAATGGGTTTAACAATCTCTACAAAATTTGCTATGAATCTTTTGACAAAGTTAATCTTTCCTAAAAAAGATTGTACACCCTTTAAGTTCTTTGGAGCAGTCACCCTTTGGATTGCTTCCACTCTCTCAGGGTCTATTCTTACCCCTTACCTAGACACTATATGTCCAAGCAACTTGCCCTCTTTGACTAAAAAATGACATTTTTTAGGATTTAGTGAGACACCATACTCCAATGCCTTATTAAAAATCTTACCCAATAGATCACAGTGATCCTCAGCCCTTTTAGAATATGCAGTCAAATCATCTTGATAGATAACGATGAATAAATCAATGAATTCTTTGAAAGCAACATCCATGGCCCTTTGAAAAGTTGCCCCTACATTTATTAATCCAAAAGGCATTTTGAAATACACATAAGTCCCCCATGGAGTAGTAAATGCAGTTTTGTACTGCTCTGACTCTTTAACTAAGACCTGATTATAACCTGAGAAACCATCCATCATAGACAGTAACTCACAACCAGTCACCTTATGCAACATTGCTTCCATATTAGGTAATGAATAATTATCTTTCAATGAAGCAATATTTAGATTCCTGAAATCCACACACAATCTGATATCACCATTTTTCTTTCTGACTAGCACTAAATTTGATACCCAAGTTGAATGTCTGATTGGCTGGATTATCCCAGCATCTTTTAGTTTCATCAATTCTTATTGCATTTTAGGAGCCAACAAGGGGTTGATAGGCCTCTGCTTTTGTCTAAATGGTTTAACATCTAATTTCAATGGGATTTCATGTTGAAAAAGGTCCTCTCTATATGCTTTCAAGTCTTGATATGACCAAGCAAAGACATGCTTATATTTTCTCAACAATTTGATCAAATTTATTATTATATGAGAGTCCAGACCTTTTCCTATATAAACTATTTGAGGACTACTTTCAGATCCTAAATTTATTTCTTCTAAATCCTCAACTTTGGCATTGCTTAACTTTGATGGATCATTTTGTAGATTACTAAACAATGCTTCAAGCTCAACCAAACCCCTAGGAATCTGATTAGAGCTTAACTGGACAACCTCATTTCCCAAGATGTAGTCTTTTCCATCATCATTTTCTAATAAAGTACTACAATCTATTCTCTAGTTTTCATAATGGTGTAGACATTGTATGAACCTTAGAATATCTTGATCATCTTGGAAAACCTGCCAGTTGTATATGTTGTCTAGAACAACTGGTTTTGTTTTGACTTCTAGTATTGACACCCCATGTAAGGTCAAATCATCATTTATTAAAGCAACATTTGCTAAAAAATCAGCCATTATATTTTTTGACCTCTCTAACCAACTTATATCAAAGGTGTCAAACATTTCAAGTTGATCCCAAATAGCATACTTGTACATTTTCAATCTGTCATTCTTTACAACATATTTCGATCTGACTTGAGCTACTACAAACTCAGAATCACCATAAACCTTTAAATACTTTATACCATGTTTGATAGCAATTTCAAGTCCTAAAAACAAAGCCTCATATTCTGCAGTATTGTTTGTACACTGGAAGGCTAATAGAAATGAATACTTAAAAGTTGTACCTGATGGAGATATCAATAATACACCTGCCCCTAATCCTTCTTTAGAGCAAGCACCATCAAAGTAAATCTTCCACAATCCATCTCCCTGCATAATTAACTCTCTGTTCAAAGGGTCAATCTCTTCATTAAGTTCATTTTTTTGTACTCTAAAATTTTCCATGTCCATGTGAATGCAAAAATTAATGTCAGTATCCTCAAATCTTTCTATCATGTGAGGAGTTCTACTCTCTCTTAAGACCTTAACATTTTCTCCAGCAATGTTAAAAGTAGCATATAATAAATCACTTTGTATACTACCTCCCATCGAAGCACTCCACTTTCTTGACAACATTATGCCATAATGTGGTGGTATGTCAACCACAAGAACATTCATAGTCATTATTACATCAGGGCAGGCTGCTAATTTGTAAGGCATAGCCTCAATGGTACCAATCACAAGGACTTCTCTAGAGTCCATGGCTTGACGTCTCCCATGAGGAGTATCAACCTATAATCCCGTTGCCCTCATGATTTCCACTGGCATAACAGTATTAGATGCTCCTAAATCAATCATACAATTTTTTAGCATCTTTCCATTAATTATCAATGAGAGAAAAAATGGGTCAACAATCTTTGGGGAAGAAGTTGCATTTAAGAAAACTTGAGAAATCTCAGATGTTAACACCTCAACTTCCTTCCCTTTGTTAATTGGTTTCTTTCCAACATTTTCTGGATTTTGGACCTTTATTATGGGCACACTATTTAGCAATGACATTACCTTTTCCTTGTGCTCTTTAATTCTCATCATCTCTAGAAATGGTACCTTAACTGTCATTTGGGACAAACATTGACCCATATCTACTGGAGTATATTTCACATCTGAATATTTTAATTTATCAATATTAATATCATTTTCCTCAGTATGTTCACTCAGGGCTTGTTCTTTTAATTTTTTATTTTCTATCTTCTGAACAGGAGTACTTGTTTCTTGCATTTTCAGTTCTCTTTCTTGTACAACATTTGGTTCTATGGCTTTTGTAATAATTTTGACCTTATGCTTATTCACATTTTCACTAGGTCCTTCCTTTTTTTGCACATACTTAGTGTCTGTCTTATTTTCTTTTATAAAGACACCTGATGGTTTACTGCCAGTACCATCTACTACTCTATTCCTCAGATGATAGTTGCTTCTAGCCTTGTTTACTAAATCTACAGTTATCCTGGCTTTCTCTTCATCTGAAGCTTTTCTAATATGTGGAACATCATGATTATCTTGAGCATAACATCTTATATGATCATTAGTTCCCTCAGTTTCACTATCAGATAAGATCTGTTGATGATGATTCTCCAAACTTCTTTGTGAAATATAAGAGTCATGATTTTCATTTTCATTGTCTGAATTGATATCATCGCATGAATAAGTATTTGTCATACTATGATCACATTGTTCACCCTCATCATTTCCCTGTTCTTCACTTACTCTTAAATCTAAGGAAATGATACAAAAATCAGGGTTATGAAGGGCCTCACAAGCTTCACACCAAGGATCATCATTACAAAAATGGACAGCATTTTTATGTAGAGGGTCTGGAGTTATGTTATCAGTCTTTTCTTTTCTACGTAAAATAATAGGCTTCCCATCTTTGAAATGAGTCCCATAGGGATGGTTCTACATTCTATTTTGAGGATTGTATGTAGTATTATAAGAAGGCCTATTGTTCTGAGGAGCCCTATATTCCTTATACTCTAGTTCTTTTACACTGCTCCTACTAAACCTTGAGTCATCCTCCTATTCAACTTACCAGATACTCTTCTGTTCATTTCAATATTGACTGCTATCTTATAAGCTTCAGTAAGAGTTCTAGGATTTTTATCTCTAAGAGCATATCCCATCTTAGAATCAAAGGGATTCAAATAAGTTGCAAGATATAACTCTTCATCCAGCCTTATCTTTTGAAATAGCTTGTGCATAGCTCTTTGAAACCTTGTATTAAACTCAGTAACCTCTTCATTGTAATTCTTCTTGATATTATTGAACTCATTCAACAAAAAGCCTTTA
>MU227648.1:685566-705911 GCA_018584345.1 Thuja plicata | reverse complement strand
TTTGAAACCTTGTATTAAACTCAGTAACCTCTTCATTGTAATTCTTCTTGATATTATTGAACTCATTCAACAAAAAGCCTTTATTTGTTTTATCTCCATATTGATCCTTAAATAATTCAATCAACTCGTCCATAGAAACAACAGATCCATTATACAGGCTCCTAAACCATTCTCTTGCATCTTCTACTAAAGACTGAACAAATAATTTCATTAACACATCTTCATAGGTGATATTTAAATCATCAACGAAATCAATGAACTTTCTTAAATGTGTTTCACAGGAAATAACAATGTTACCTGCAAACATTGGGAGTTTTTCTCCTATATCACCTACATCTTTTGGGAAAACATTAGGATATCTAGGGATACCAACAAAATTAAATTGTTTGTACCTTTCAGTATGCAATGGTTTTCTTTGAAAACTATCATCTTCCTTGAAGGTGGTGGTTTTTGCTTTAGAAGTACTAGTATTTTTGGGTCCAGCCTGAGAATACTTTGAAGACTGCAAAAAATCTATCTTTTTCTTCATTTCAATTGTTGTAGCTTCCATTTGTACCTTTTCCAACATTTTCTCCATAGTTTCTTTTTCAATTCTCAACTTTTCCAAGTCAATATCTAACTTGGACATTTGCTCTATTAAAGGCTTCTGAAACTTAGGTTCTTGATCTCTGTGTTCACTCATCTTTTGTTTACCTTTGTCCTTCTGTGAAGTAGAAGCCTTATGAGTGACTATTATTTCTTGGTCCTTTTGAGACCTCTCTGTATCTTTCATATTTTGATGTCTTGAAGATCTTCTTTTTCTCTTATCGACATCCTTATGCTTGAGTTTTTTCTTTCTCATTTCTCTCTCCCTTTTCATTTGTTGAACTAGGGCAAGCTATTTCATGATGAACTTTTCTTCATTTGCTAGCACAACAGAGGGAGCATCTTCAGAATCTAAACTTGATGTACTTGTCTCTTCTCTCTCATTTGATGGAGAAGTGACAGTAGGTCTTTCTAATACTCTTTTAGTAGCCTCTTCATACTCTGAAGTATTTCCATCATGAGAATGCTGATTGGTATTCATATCTCTCCTAACATTACCCTCTTTACCTCTTGGAGGGGTTTCATCCATGTTAACTTGGTTTCTCTTTTTCCTCCAAGAAATTTCCATCCTTGAGGATGATGGGTTTCCGCCATATAATGCTTTCTTAGGATCACTTCTCATCCTTGACCTAGTATTCATCCTAAAAAATATTTATCATCTTTGCACTAATCTAAGAGATTTTCTTTTAAAGTCGCCGCCCAATAACTTGGGATGAATGAATACTTATCAAAGGATAATTTGACAACAACCACTGGTATGATTTCTAAAACTTTTAAATTTTGAAACACCAGAGATTTATGACTACTTGGACTAAAGATTATTCTAAGATTTCTTAACCAGACTTTATAGTCTCTAACTCCCCAAGCAGAGTCACCAATTTGTTAGATCTTTTTCTTGCACCACAACTTTAAAATGATAGTATACTAATTATACTTGCATGCAAAATCCCTTTTGACAAGAGAAAGGCTAATTGCTGATGTATTTGATAACACTGGGGATTCCTATTATCACCTCCTTCATTTTTTGAGTTCCACAGACTCAGGCAGGTATTACCTATTAAAAGATTACTGATTCTTTAGACTATGTATTTGGTGGATTAGTTTATTCAATGGCTACCTACTTCAGACCTCACTTTCATAACTTGTAAAGCACCTTGGAGATTGCAATAATTAGTTTGGAACAAAGTACTATAAGCCAGGCTATGGTCTTAATAACATAAACCAATGTGACAAGGACTTTCATCCTTCTTCCTTTTATTTTAGGAGGGGTAACCTAATGATTTACTCTTTAAGAAATCAACAAATTTCAACTGTAATCACACATGAGTACAACTGATTCTACAAAAATATTCTTGAAAGTAATTGTTTCAAATGATATTAAATATGTGGATGATGATAGATTACCAAACCAATTCCTAGACCAGGGCCTATCCTTAGGCTTATAGAGTTAATAAATGAAGATCTAGAGAAAAAAAAAAAAATACTATAAGATGCCTTACAACCTACATGCAACTCAGATAAAATGCCTTACAAACTATCCTGTCACCTCTAAAATATTGTATCAAATCCTCAAATATTGTTATACTCCCTGAAACTAGTCACAAAACTTAGTTCTTTCCTTGAAAGAAACTTGCAAGCAATTAGATAGTTACCTTGTAACCAATATGTTTAAAGATGCCTTACAAATTTAAACATTAAAAGAGCATACACAACAAGTAAAGAGACAACAATAAGGTAGAGTAAAATTGCACTGTATTTTATTCAAAAATTTCTGCTTCAATACATGAAAAGCTTAAAAAGCTTTAAAACACAGACACAAATCAAGAAAGTTTGATTTTCAATATATTTCATCCTTGTCTAGCTTTTACAAATTTGATCTATTTATAGGTCCTTAACCATCTTGGAATCCTTGATGTTATGATGCAACAAGCTTCAGATGGTTTAAGGAACCTAACCCTAAAAGTACAGAAAAGACAAAGAAAGAGAATGTAGAAGTGGTGGAGAGACAAAAATAGGGGATGAAATCTGATATTATTTTGTCTTCTTCTGGAATCTGGCACCTTTGTCTGACAATATTTAGGATAGCTTCTGATATTTATATCAAGGTTAAGTGACTGCCATTATAGGCTACTTACACTTATCCCTAGTAATAACTAACCTCCCTATGCTCAATGATCAGGCGCCAAGTGTTCCCATTCATTCTTAATCCAAGATTTCCTCCTCTACCATAGGCTTCTTCTTCATGGGCTTGGTCAACAGGTCCCATGCTGTCACTTCATCATCTGCTAGCCAATTAAAATCCTATGTACTCTGGACTTGTGCCTTCTATCTTTCCCATCTGACATTTGTAATGCTTTTAACATCCATTAAGAATTTATTCATGTCAGTCTCTACCTTGAAGGATTCATCCAAAATCTTATTGAAACCTTCCACATCTAAATCAGATCCTGAAATAAATGCCTCACTGCTGGGCATTATGCTATCAAATTCAACTCTCAAGGCCTCTAAAGCCTTAACTTTGTCATCTTCTCCTTTCAAAGGAGGAACAAATCTATTATAATTTGGAGAAAATAGGCTTAACTTAGCCTCTACCTGATTTGGCTTGCCTTTAAAGAAAGATAAGGCTATATTAACGTTCTTAATTTCATCCTCCACCTCTATCACAATTTCAGGCAAATCTGACCTAAGAGGTTGCAAATAGGAAATTTTTTGAAATAATTGGACCCTAGGAGACCAATTAATAAAGTAAGGGTTCAAAGTGGCAATGTACCCTGTCACTTCTGCATGTAAGATGGGAAATTTATTGTAAGCATTCAGGATGACATCCTTTTTTTCTATGAGAGTATCAATCCTATGCTGCAAGATGCATTTAAATGCACTTAAGGCTATCTCATTTTTATTCTTGACCACATCTTCTTTCTCAACTACTTTCTCTAATTTTGCCTTTTCCTCGATCTGCAAAGGTTGTTCTAGAGGCATATAAACCACTTCAGGTTTCTCTTCTAGTTGTTTCAGCAACTCAGCAATTACCTTATCTTGCGGATGTATCTTTATTTGGCACAATTCCCTATCTTTGTCCAGGGCACTGGTTTCCTCAATCAAAATGCTACACTTGTCAGACAATTGTTTTGTCTTGTCTTCATTTAAGTGAGCTCAATGAGTCATAATATGAGAAATTTCTAGATCTCTAGTGTTCTGCACAATCCAAACCATTTGGTTCCCCACCATGCTCTCTTGAATATCTACTAGTTGAGGCTTCTGGTCCTTGGGACATAAGCTCCACATGGCGAAGGCTTGTGATTTTGGACTATATCCAAACCCATTTATCATATCACCCATTTGAACCTCACTTGCCAATTTTAAGTCTGGCTGCTTCCTGATATGGTCAATAATAAATGTTGATGCTAGGTCCCAGCCCTCAGCAAGCAAAATGCCACTGTCTAAAACCATTTTCCTTCCCTCATCTAGAGAGAAATCTTCACTGTCAGGGTCATAGGCTTGTAGAGCTAACAAAGCCTCATATTTGATTGTTTCCTCTCCATCTACCTTCAATTGAGCCCTTATCCGCTCTTTCTTTTTCCATTTCAAAAAATCCTTGAATTCATCAGTCTTGATGAAGTTATCATCACTCAGAAATTGCTGCTGATGTAACAGCCTCTCATTAATACATGCCTTTAGAGGCAACTCTACATATTCTTTCTCATCCTCTTGCTGCCTCTTCCCCTATCTGATAATCTTCCTTAGATTATGATCATACAATCCTTTTCTAGGAATGAGAGCACTTATTCTATATCCTTTCTTCTCTTTCCTAACAGAACAAGTCTAACCATGGTCAACTTTTTGCCTCTTAGTAGCAGGCTCTTCTATATCATCTGGTTGAGAGAGGTTAGTTAGGTCAATGATGTGGCCTTGTTCACCTTGGGCCTGTGCTACCTCTGCAACATCTTGTTGAGGTTGGTCATATTGAGGTGGACGGGCATAATCACCATCACTATCACTCTCATATTCTGATTCTGAATATTCAGGCTCCTTTGCTCCCTTTTTATCTAAAAAATTGTCCAATTGTTCACAGAGTACATAAAAATTATCAATCATAGCCTTAATCCTATCAAAATAAGGAAAATCAGGGTAAAAGCCTCCAAAAGACAACCCATTTCTCTTTATTTGTATTTCAAGATTCAATAATTCTTGAATCCTCTGTCTTCTTGTTCTTATTTCATCTTCATCAAGAAGATGTCTTGTGACATCCTCTTCTACACAGAAACCATGCACATTTGTATTAGGGATGGTAGGAGTCAAAAGTTTCCTAACTCTAGCCATGAATCCCTCAGGGTTAATATATCTGTATGATGTTGGCCTCATCTTCCAGCTCTCCAACCACTTACTTACTGAATCAATGGCACCCTTCCCAATGGTAAAGTTAAAGATCTTAAATTTTCTAGGGGTTAAGGTCCCCTTCATGTGTGGCACAAAATGTTCATTATCTGTCAACAATAGTTTCCAGATGAATTTTATGGCAGCAACTCTGGATGGCACATGATAGGGTAAGATATGAGGTGGATGTGTGCATCCATATACCCTAATCATGGTAAAATTTTCTTCTAAGAAGAAGTCTCCCCAGTTGTGATCACCCTCCCACTTGTCCACATACTGACAAGGTCTCAATAATTGTAGCACCTTTACTGGGAGTCTAGTCTTGTTGATACCCATGCTCTGCATTAATGGATATACAATCCACTTTTCAAATCCACAAAAATCACAGTCCCTAGATGTATAATTCCATATCCTAACCCAAAACTAAATAGGATCAGGCTTGTCCTGGAAAATCCTCTGAGGATTCAAGTTATTAACATCCATAATCCCATAGTTAAAATGCAACAACAAATGCATCAGGATGGAATAGTGGAAGAACCTAGGCTCCTTCTCTTTAGGGTCCTTCATCTTCCTCTGCATAGCTACAAATCCTTCATGCATTTTGTTAATAATGTGATGTATGTAGTCATAACTAGTGCTAGAATGAACCTCTTGCAAATCGAATACCATCATCAAAATTTCGGCATTTATTTTCTCTGCCCTTGCATCTATTCCTAACACTCTACACAAAGCATAGGCAATATACTTTATATAGAAATGCAAGTCCTTAAAATAGTAGGGTACAGTCCCAGGTATAGGAGTAAGATGTTTCCTAACCTCCTTAAGAATATGCTTCTGTTATTGACCCCTAGCAATACCAGGCTTTAACCTATACCTCTCCTCTTGCTTAGTAATGCTTATCTTGGTGGACAAGGTATTGTATAACCCAAAGGCTTGCATAAATGAATTCCTATTTAACATTCATAGGGAAGTACCATAATTTTTCTTGATTGTTTTAGACAGGGCATTATAGTGGCTGGAAAGACCTAAAGAAATGTCTACATCTGTATAGACATCAGGGACAATTAACCTAGCAAGACCACAATTCCAGGGGTTTGACACTGGGATGGCCTTATCAGAATTATTATAGAAGTAATTATAAAGAGAAAAACCTGTTGATCCCAGAGTGGAAGCATCTCTAATCTCACAATAGTTATCTGCCAACAGATTTGCATTGGCCCTCTTGTTCTGTGTAGACCCCAGCAACAACTTCAAGAACTCATCAAAATAATTCATTTTCCCTTTAGCATCATCATCAAATTCATCACTTCTTCCACTGGTGGAAGCCACACTGACATCCTTGCTCATATTTCTCTATTTCAACTCTTCCCTTTTACCAATATTGAAACAAATCTATACTCAAAACTCACTTCTCTTCTTTGTTCACTGCTTAACAATTCAGGAAACTTGATAATAGGATAAGTACCCTGCAACTGATCATTCTCTGCTTTATGAAAACAAAAGACCTAGCACTTCTTCGCTCTGCAATTCTAAGAGTATGATAAGTTGAAAATGAACTTTTAATCAACTCTTTATTGTAATTGTTCTAAGTACATAGATCATCATTGAAAAGACAATCAATTTTGCTTTCAATTCAACATGCTGTGAAATTAATTGAAATCCTAGCCGTAGCTCATGAGTGTGACAGGAAATCAAAATCACATATGTGTGTCTTCAGAAAAACCCTTATAAAATTTGAAGAGGGTGACATGTCTTCATATGATTGGTTTTCCATCAGACATCTCAGCTACCCTTTTTCATATATTTATTAATCCTCTGGATTCTCATTGGACACTAAATCTTCCACATTGTCATGTCAGCAACTGCCGCCTTTTATGATTTTTCATATTCAGTTACCACGCGACTGTGCAGTATCTCCTTGTTGCTGATCAAAATTCTTAACTCCCAATTCTCCTGGAGATCTGGTGACTGAGTGATTTCCTTCCCTTGGCTAACCACAGTTAAGTTCTAGCGATCACGCGACTGAAAGTTTATCTTTACCTTTAACTATTATCGTCAAGTCGCTGAATGTTTATTTTCTATTTCGAGACCCCTTGACTAACCTTAGTCTCCCAATCGCTAATAAAAAATGCTATCTTATATCCCTTTCAGAGACTATGCGACAACTTTTACCTTTTGATTTTAATTCAGAGACTATGCGACAAAAAGTTATCTCATTGTCGCGAGCACTTTTTCTTATCATGCAAATCTGATGGAGACTTAGCGACCACCATTGATCTTCTTACACTTAACATCTGATGACTGCTCTAAGTCATTGAGAATATTTCAAAGGCCTTAAATCATTTGGAGACTATGCGACAACATATCACTTTATACCTTTCAATCTCTTAATCGCCAGATGACCCTTTCCTTTTGGGAGACCACGCGACTAACCTTCATTCTTCTTATTGTGGACATGTGTCTCCTTTAAATATTTGTCTCCGAATCACTTATTAAACACTAAATTAGCATCTTAATCAAGCGACAACCCGATTTCCATATACTCTAAACCTCACGGTTTGTCGCGAAGTCTTGGCATCTTTTACTTAACCGTCATTTTACTTGGAGATTCCGCGACTGAAGCAATCGCTAAGTCTCATAAAAAATCACTAACTGCTAGATTCTTTGCACGACACTGTGACTAACCTTTTTGTTTAGAATTTGGCTGCTGACGTACTTCTACATTGGGCGACTTCGTGACTGAAGGGTTCCGCCAAGTCTCATAACAAAAAAGGAATATTCTATTTCTTTAAGAGATATCCCGAATACAGTTAATCGCCAAGTCTCCTAACTAAAAGGAATATGTTGTTTCTTTAAGAGACATCCCGACAATAGTTAATCACCAAGTTTCCTAACTAAAAGGAATATGCTTCTGGGATCAAGTGACTAGGTGACCATCACAAAAGGCACATGACTTAAGTTTGTCAAAAAGGTAATGCAAAATTAGAAACTCGATTGACATTTCACGACATTTTTGCATTTTGCTTAGAACAGAGCTTAGGGTTTTGGGTTTTTGCACTGCTCATGTGGATTTTGACCTAAATAATAAAAAATTTCACAGGAATACTTCAAAAATGGGACATATTTTCTGACTTGGGATAAAAATTGGCATGAAGGTAACCAAACTTTTAGGGAAAACAACAAAACCTGGAATACAACCAATAGGTTGTAAGGCAGCTTATAGTATTTTGTTCTATTTTTCTGTGGATCTTCATTTATTAACTCTATAAGCCCAAGGATAGGCACTAGTCTAGGAATTGGTTTGGTAATCTATCATCATCCACATATTTAATATCATTTGAGCCAATTACTTTCAAGAATATTTGTGTAGAATCGATTGTACTCATGTGTGATTACAGTTGAAATTTGTTGATTTCTTAAAGAGTAAATCATTAGGTTACCCCTCCTAAAATAAAAGGAAGAAGGATGAAAGTCCTTATCACATTAGTTTATGTTATTAAGACCATAACTTGGATTGTAGTACTCTGTTCCAAACTAATTATTGCAATCTCCAAGGTGCTTTACAAGTTATTATAGTGAGGTCTGAAGTAGGTAGCCAGGGAATAAACTAATCCACCAAATACATAGGCTGAAGAATCAGTAATCTTTTAATAGGTAATACCTTCCTGAGTCTGTGGAACTCAAAAAATGAAGGAGGTGATAATAGGAATCCCCGGTGTTATCAAATACCTCAGTAATTAGCCTTTCTCTTGTCAAAAGGGAGTTTGCATGCAAGTATAATCAGTATACTGTCATTTTAAAGTTGTGGTGCAAGAAAAAGAGCTAACACAACCTACATGCAACTCGGATAAAATTCCTTACAAACTATCCTGTCACCTCTAAAATATTGTATCAAATCCTCAAATATTTTTATACTCCCTACAACTACTCAAAAAACTTAGTTCTTTCCTTGAAAGAAACTTGCAAGCAATTAGATAGTTACCTTGTAACCAATATGTTTAAAGATGCCTTACAATTTTAAACATTAAAAGAGCATACACAACAAGTAAAGAGACAACAATAAGGTAGAGTAAAATTGCACTGTATTTTATTCAAAAATTTCTGCTTCAATACATGAAAAGCTTAAAAATCTTGAAAACACAGACACAAATCAAGAAAGTTTGATTTTCAATATATTTCATCCTCATCTAGCATTTACAAATTTGATCTATTTATAGGTGCTTAACCATCTTGGAATCCTTCATGTTTGGATGCAACAAGCTTCAGATGGTTTAAGGATCCTAACCCTAAAAGTATAGTAAAGAAAAAGAAAGAGAATGTAGAAGCCGTGGAGAGATAAAAACAGGGGATGAAATCTGATATTCGCTTGTCTTCTTCTAGAATCTGGTGCCTTTGTCTGACAGTATTCAGGATAGCTTCTGATATTTATATCAAGGTTAATGAATTCCATTACAGGCTAACTTACGCTTATCCTTAGTAATAACTAACCTCCCTGTGCTCAATGTTCAGGCGCCAAGCGTTCCCCTTCTTTTTTCATCCAAGATTTCCTCCTCTACAACATGATTCTTCTTCTTGGGCTTGGTCAACAGGTCCCATGCTGTCACTTCATCATCTGCTCACCAATTAAAATCCTATGTACTCTAGACTTGTGCCTTCTGTCTTTTCCTTCGGACATCTGTAATGATTTTAACATCCATTAAGAATTTATTCATGTCAGTCTCTGCCTTGAAGGCTTCATCCAAAATCTTATTGAAACCTTCGACATCTAAATCAGATCCTGAAATAAATGCCTCACTGCTGGGCATTCTACTATCGAATTCACCTCTCCAGGCCTCTAAAGCCTTAACTTGGTCATCTTCTCCTTTCAAAGGAGGAACAAATCTATTAAAATTTGGAGAAAATAGGCTTAACTTAGCCTCTATCTGATTTAGCTTGCCTTTAAAGAAAGATAAGGCTATATTAACCTTCTTAATTTCATCCTCCACCTCTATCACAATTTCAAGAAAATCTGACCTAAGAGGTTGCAAATAGGCAAGTTTTTTAAATAATTGGACCCTAGGAGACCAATTAATAAAGTAAGGGTTCAAAGTGGCAATGTACCCTGTCACTTCTGCATGTAAGGTGGGAAATTTATTGTAAGCATTCAGGATGACATCTATTTTGTCTTTGAGAGTATCAATCCTATGCTGCAAGATGCATTTAAATGCACTTAAGGCTGTCTCATTTTTATTCTTGACCACATCTTCTTTCTCAACTACTTTCTCTAATTTTGCCTTTTCCTCGATCTGTAAAGGTTGTTTTGGAGGCATATAAACCACTTTAGGTTTCTCTTCTAGTTGTTTCAACAACTCAGCAATTACCTTATCTTGCGGATGTATCTTTATTTGGCACAATTCCCTATCTTTGGCCAGGGCACTGGTTTCCTCAATCAGAATGCTACACTTGTCAGACAATTGTTTTATCTTGTCTTCATTTATGTGAGCCCAAGGAGTCATAATCTAAGAAATTTCTAGATCTCTAGTGTTCTACACAATCCAAACCATTTGGTTCCCCACCATGCTCTCTTGAATATCTACTAGTTGAGGCTTCTAGTCCTTGGGACATAAGCTCCACATGGCGAAGGCTTGTGATTTTGGACTATATCCAAACCCATTTATCATATCACCCATTTGAACCTCACTTGCCAAGTTTAAGTCTAGATGCTTCTTGATATGGTCAATAATAAATGTTGAGGCTAGCTCCCAGCCCTCAGAAAGAAAAATGCCACTGTCTAAAACCATTTTCCTTCCCTCATCTAGAGAGACATCTTCACTATCAGGGTCATAGGCTTGTAGAGCTAAAAAAGCCTCATATGTTACTATTTCCTCTCCATCTACCTTCAATTGAGCCCTTATCCGCTCTTTCTTTTGCCATTTCAAAAAATCCCTGAATTCATCAGTCTTGATGAAGTTATCATCACTCAAAAATTGCTACTGATGTAACATCCTCTCATCAATACATGCCTTTAGAGGCAACTCTACATCTTCTTGCTCATCCTCTTGCTGCCTCTTCCCCTATTTGATAATCTTCCTTAGATTATGATCATACAATCCTTTTCCAGGAATGAGAGCACTTATTCTATATCCTTTCTTCTCTTGCCTAATAGAAGAAGTCTAACCATGGTCAACTTTTTGCCTCTTAGTAGCAGGCTCTTCTATATCATCTGGTTGAGAGACCTTAGTTAGGTCAATGATGTGGCCTTGTTCACCTTGGGCCTATGCTACCTCTGCAACATCCTGTTGAGGTTGGTCATATTGAGGTGGACAGGCATAATCACCATCACTATCACTCTCATATTCTGATTCTGAATATTCAGGCTCCTTTGCTCCTTTTTTATCCAAAACATTGTCCAATTGTTCACAGAGTACATAAAAATTATCAATCATAACCTTAATCCTATCAAAATAAGGCAAATCAGGGTAAAAGCCTCCAAAAGACAACCCATTTCTCTTTATTTCTTTTTCAATATTCAATAATTCTTGAATCCTCTCTCTTCTTGTTCTTATCTCATCTTCATCAAGAAGATTTCTTGTGACATCCTCTTCTACACAGAAACCATGCACATTTGTATTAGGGATGGTAGGAGTCAAAAGTTTCCTAACTCCTGCCATGAATCCCTCAGGGTCAATATATCTATATGATGCTGCCCTCATCTTGCAGCTCTTCAACCACTTACTTATTGAATCAATGGCACCCTTGCCAATGGTAAAGTTAAAGATCTTAAATTGTCTAGGGGTTAAGGTCCCCTTCCTGTGTGGCACAAAATGTTCATTATCTATCAACAATAGTTGCCAGGAATTCCATGGCAGCAACTCTGGATGGCACATGATGGGGTAAGATATGAGGTGGATGTGTGCATCCATATACCCTAATCATGGTAAAATTTTCTTCTAAGAAGAAGTCTCCCCAATTGTGATCACCCTCCCACTTGTCCACATACTGACAAGGTCTCGATAATTGTAGCACCTTTACTGGGAGTCTAGTCTTACTGATACCCATGCTCTGCATTAATGGATATACAATCCAATTTTAAAATCCACAAAAATCATAGTCCTTGGATGTATAATTCCATATCCTAACCCAAAACTAAATAGGATTAGGCTTGTCCTAGAAAATCCTCTAAGGATTCAAGTTATTAACATCCATAATCCCATAGTTAAAATGCAACAAAAAATGCATTAGGATGGAATAGTAGAAGAACCTAGGCTCCTTCTCCTTAGGGTCCTTCATCTTCCTCTGTGTAGCAACAAATCCTTCATGCATTTTGTCAATAATGTGTTGTATGTATTCATAACTGGTGCTAGAATGCACCTCTTGCAAATCTAATACCATCATCAAAATTTTGACATTTATTTTCTCCGCCCCTGCATCTATTCCTAACACTCTACACAAAGCATACGCAATATACTTGATATAGAAATGTAAGTCCTTAAAATAGTAGGGTGCAGTCCCAGGTATAGGAGTAAGATGGTTCCTAACCTCCTTAAGCATATGCTTCTATAATTGACCCCTAGCAATACTAGGCTTTAACCTATACCTCTTCTCTTGCTTAGTAATGCTTATCTTGGTGTACATGGTACTGTATAAGCCAAAGGCTTGCATAAATTAATTCCTATTTAACATTAATAGGGTAGTACTATTGTTTTTCTTGATTGTTTTAGACAGGGCATCATAGTGGCTGGCAAGACCTAAAAACAAGTCTACATCTATATAGACATCAGGGACAATTAACCTAGAAAGACCACAATTCCAATGGTTTGACACTGGGATGGCCTTATCAAAATTATTATAGAAGTAATTATAAAGAGAAAAACTTGTTGATCCTTGAGTGGAAGCATCTCTAATCTCACAGTAGTCATCTGCTAGGAGATTTGCATTAGCCCTCTTGTTCTGTGTAGACCCCGACAACAGCTTCAAGAACTCATCAGAGTAATTCCTTTTCCCTTTTGCATCATCATAAACTTCATCACTTCTTCCACTGGTGGAAGCCACACTGATAGCCTTGCTCATCTTACTCTATTTCAACTCTTCCCTTTTACCGATATTGAAACAAATCTATACTCAGAACTCACTGCTCTTCTCTGTTCACTGCTTAACAATTTAGGAATCTTGATAACATGATAAGTACCCTGCAACTGATCAATCTTTGCTTTCTGGAAACAAAAGATCTAGCACTTCTTCACTCTGCAATTCTGAGAGGATGAACTATATTGAAAATTAAACTTTCTTGATTTGTGTCTGTGTCTTCAAGCTTTTTAAGCATTTCATGTATTGAAGCAGAAACATTTGAATAAAATACAGTGGAATTTTACTCTACCTTATTGTTGTCTCTTTACTTGTTGTGTATGCTCTTTTATGTTTAAATTTGTAAGGCATCTTTAAACATATTGGTTACAAGGTAACTATCTAATTTCTTGCAAGTTTCTTTCAAGGAAAGAACTAAGTTTTGTGAGTTTTTTCAGGGAGTATAACAATATTTGAGGATTTGATACAATATTTTAGAGGTGACAGGATAGTTTGTAAGGCATTTTATCCGAGTTGCATGTAGGTTGTAAGGCAAATTACAGTATTTTTTTCTATTTTTCTTTGGATCTTCATTTATTAGCTCTATAAGCCCAAGGATAGGCATCGATCTAGGAATTGTTTTGGTAATCTATCATCATCCACATATTTAATATCATTTGAACCAATTACTTTCAAGAATATTTGTGTATAATCAATTTTACTCATGTGTGATTATAGTTGAAAGTTGTTGATTTCTTAAAGATTAAATCATTAGGTTACCCCTCCTAAAATAAAAGGAAGAAGGATGAAAGTCCTTGTCACATTGGTTTATGTTATTAAGACCATAGCCTGGCTTGTATTACTCTGTTCCAGACTAATTATTGCAATCTCCAAGGTGCTTTACAAGCTATTACAGTGAGGTCTCAAGTAGGTAGCCAGTGAATAAACTAATCCACCAAATACATAGGCTGAAGAATCAGTAATCTTTTAATAGGTAATACCTGCCTGATTCTGTGGAACTCAAAAAATAAAGGAGGTGATAATAGGAATCCCTAGTGTTATCAAATACCTCAACAATTATCCTTTATCTTGTCAAAAGGGAGTTTTCATGCAAGTGTAATCAGTATACTATCATTTTAAAGTTGTGGTGCAAGAAAAAGAGCTAACAAATTACTCTTTTTACAGTCGAAGGTAGATGGAGAGGAAACAGTCACAAATTACTCTTGTGGTTTGTCACAAAGTCTTGGCATCTTTCACATAACTACCATCTTACTTAGATACTACGCAACATGAAATTTCTAACATGTCACTTAACTGCATCCCAATTTGGAGACCCCGCGACTGAAAGCAATCGCTAAGTCTCATAAAAATTTACTAACTGCTGGCTTCTTTGCACGACATTGCGACTAACCCGTTTGTTTTAGTAATGCTTGGTGACATGTTTCTTCATTGGGAGACTTCATGACTAAAGGGTTTCGCCAAGTCTCATAAAAAAAATAAGGAATATTTTATTTCTTTAAGAGACATCTTGACAATAGTTAATCACCAATTCTCCTAACTAAATGGAATATGCTTTTGGGATCAAGTGACTAGGCGACCAACACAAATGGCACATGACTTAAGTTTGTCACAAACGTAATGCAAAATTAGAAACTTGATTGACATTTTAGGGCTTTTTTGTATTTTACTTAGAACAGAGCTTAGGGTTTTGGGTTTTTGCACTGCTCATGTGAATTTTGAGCTAAAGACTTAGAAATTTCACAGGAATACTTAAAAAATGGGACATATTTTTTCACTTGGGATAGAAATTGGCATGAAAGTAACCAAAATTTTAGGGAAAATAGAAAAACCTAGAATACAACCAACAGTCGCTCTATCTGAGGATTGACTAAACATAGTTTAAGGCTAAGAACCACAGAATCTCTGGTTGCAGACCCTACAAAAATGACAAGGATGCAAACTAACCTAAAATAGACAGGAAACTATTCACAACATTTACAAACATGAAGGGAAAGTATTCACAATATAATACATACTTACTTGTGCATTACTTTGATTCTTAGTTAAAGAAAAGCTTCAAGATTTTCCCATACACAGGCAACTCAAAATTTTCTCCCTCCATATTCTTCAATAAATAAGAGTCTTTTCCAAATTTTTCTGAAACAATGAATGGTCCTAGCCATAAAGACTCAAATTTTTTGTGTTTACCTTTGTCCTCTACTTTTGCATTCCATTGGAGAACTAGGTCACCAGACTAGAATTTCCTCTCAGAAGCCCTTTTATCAAAAAGATACTTCATCTTTTGCTGCAACTTTATGTTTTCCTTTTGACTATTTCTCCTTGCTTCATCCAATTCTATCAATTGAATCATTCTATTTTGCATATTATCAGAAACATCTAAATGTTCTTCTTGTATAAATTGACATATTGGCAATAGATTTTTGATAGACAAACTTGCTTGTAGACCATGTACCAGCTCAAATGGAGACTTACCAATTGATTTTTTACCTGTTACTCTGTCAGCCCAAAGTGCTAATTTCAACTTAGTATGTCATGTTCTTTTATTATTTTCCAGAGTTCTTTTTAGTATCTTCAATATACTCTTATTACTAGATTCAGCTTGTCCATTATCCTGTGGATGATATGGGGATGAATATGCTATTTTAATCCCATATTTTTCATAGAAACTTGTCATTTCTTTCGATATAAAACTCATAGCATTATCCATTACTAACTTAGCAGGTACACCAAATCTAGTTATAATATTTTCCATGAGAAACTCAGTAACTACCCTGCTTGTTGCTTTCTTTGTAGGGATGGCTTCAATCCGCTTAGTAAAATAATATGTGGCAACTAATATCCAACTATGTCCCCCACTAGATTTCTCTTGAAATTCACCAATAAAGTCAATTCCCCACATAGTGAAAGGGGCTTCAGTATTTACTAGGTTTAGCAACAAAGCACCTAAAATTTTTAGTTTATTGGAGAACCTTTGGCAAGGTTCACACTTCCTGACATGTTCATAAGTATCCTTGACTAAAGTAGGCCAATAATACCCAGCCCTTAAAATCTTATGGGTTGTAGTCTTAGCAGAAAAATGACCCCCACATTCTCCTTCATGCATTTCCATCAGAACTTTCTCAGCTTGGTATTTTTCAAGGCATAACAACAGTATACCATTCTTATCTTTCCAAATCAAGTCACCTTGGATCAAAGTATATCTTTGAGTTTGCAATCTCAGAGTTCTCTTCTGATTCTCTGACAAATGATTAGGACATTTAGCATTTTTGAGAAAGAAAACAATATCATTATAGAATGGTTGCCTTTCTATGCTTGTAATAGTTTGATCATCAACTTCTGTCTGATTTATCTGTACTAGATCCATGTTTTCTTCTATCATGAGCTTTTCCAAGCCTTGTCCTCTTATAAATTTTGTAATATGAATCTCAAGGTTAAATTCTTGAATTCTGGTAATCCATTTACATCTCTTACCAATTACCTCTGACTGTGTAAGGATATATTTCACTACTGAATGAGGAACATAAGCCTGTATTTTAGCACAAACCAAGTATGACCTGATAGATTTGATAGCTTTTATCAAGGCATAAGCCTTATCTCCATTATTTCATAATTAAGCTCTGCAACTTGCAAGGATTTACTGTAAAAAGCTATTGGATGTTCAAATCCTTGTTCATCCTTCTGAAGAAAAATGGCAGCAATTGTATGAAAAGATGCAAATAAAAACAAAGAGAAAAGCTTAGTATAGTCTGAAGATTTCAAAACTGGAGCCTCTTGTAGTGCCTTTTTTATTTTTTCAAATGCTTGTTGGGCTTCTTCATTCCAAACAAATTTGGCATCTTTCTTTAGCAATTTTACAATGGGTTTAACAATCTCTGCAAAATTTTCTATGAACCTTCTGACAAAGTTAATCTTACCTAAGAAAGATTATATACCTTTTAAGTTCTTTGGAGCAGTCACTCTTTGAATTGCTTCCGCTCTCTCAGGGTCTATTCTTACCCCTTCTCTAAAGACTATATGTCCTAACAACTTTCCCTCTTTGACTACAAAATGACATTTCTTGGGATTTAGTGAGACACCATACTCCAATGCCTTATTAAAAATCTTACCCAAGTGATCACAGTGATCCTCAGCCCTTTTAGAATATGCAGTCAAATCATCCTGATAGATAACCATGAATAAATCAATGAATTCTTTGAAAGCAACATCCATGGCCCTTTGAAAAGTTTCCCCTGCATTTATTAATCCAAAAGGCATCCTGATATACACATAAGCCCCTATGGAGTAGTGAATGTAGTTTTGTATTGCTCTGAATCTTTAACTAAGACCTGATTATAACCTGAGAAACCATCCATCATAGACAACAACTCACAACCAGTCACCTTATGCAACATTGCTTCCATATTAGGTAATGAATAATTATCTTTCAATGAAGCAATATTTAGATTCCTGAAATCCACACACAGTCTGATATCACCATTTTTCTTTCTGACTGGCACTAAATTTGATACTCAAGTTGAATTTCTGATTGACTGGATTATCCCAACATCTTTTAGTTTCATCAATTCTTGTTGCATTTTAGGAGCCAACAAGGGGTTGATAGGCCTCTTCTTTTGTCTAAATGGTTTAACATCTAATTTCAATGGGATTTCATGTTGAAAAAGGTCCTCTCTATAAGCTTTCAAGTCCTTATATGACCAAGCATAGACATGTTTATATTTTCTCAACAATTTGATCAAATTTATTCTTATATGAGAGTCCAGACCTTTTCCTATATAAACTATTTGAGGACTACTTTCAGATCCTAAATTTATTTCTTCTAAATCCTCAACTTTGGCATTGCTTAACTTTGATGGATCATTTTTTAGATTACTAAACAATGCATCAAGCTCAACCAAACCCCTAGGAATATAATTAGAGCTTAACTGGACAACCTCATTTCCCAAGATGTAGTCTTTTCCATCATCGTTTTCAAATAAAGTACTACAATCTATACTCTAGTTTTCATAATGGTCTAGACATTGTATAAACCTTAGAATATCCTGATCATCTTGGAAAACCTGCTAGTTATATATTTTGTCCGGAACAACTGGTCTTGTTTTGAATTCTAGTATTGAGACCCCATCTTCTAGTATTGACACCCCATGTAAGGTCAAATCATCATTTTTTAAAGCAACATTTGCTAAAAAATCAGCCATTATATTTTTTGACCTCTCTAACCAATTTATATCAAAGGCATCAAACATTTCAAGTTGATCCCAAGTAGCATACTTGTACATTTTCAATTTGTCATTCTTTACAACATATTTGGATCTGACTTGAGCTACTACCAACTCAAAATCACCATAAAACTTTAAACACTTTATACCATGTTTGATAGTAATTTCAAGTCCTAAAAACAAAGCCTCATATTCTGTAGTGTTGTTTGTACACTGGAAGGCTAATAGAAATGAATACTTAAAATTTGTACCTAATGGAGATATCAACAATACACCTACCCTTGATCCTTCTTTAGAGAAAGCACCATCAAAGTACATCTTCCACAATCCATCTCCCTGCATAATTAATTCTCTATTCAGAGGGTCAATCTCTTCATTAAGTTCATTTTTTTGTACTCTGAAATTTTCCATGTCCATGTCAATGCAACAATTAATGTCAGTATCCTCAAATCTTTCTATCATGTGAGGAGTTCTACTCTCTCTTAAGACCTTAACATTTTCTACAACAATGTTAAAAGTAGCATATGATAAATCACTTTGTATACTACCTCCCATCGAAGCACTCCACTTTCTTGATAGAAACATGCCCTAATGTGGTGGTATGTCAACCATAAGAACATTCATAGTCATTATTACATCAGGGCAGGTTGCTAATTTGTAAGGCATAGCCTCAATGGTACCAATCACAGGGACTTCTCTAGAGTCCATGGCTTGACATCTCCCATGAGGAGTATCAACCTGTAATCCCATTGCCCTCATGTTTCCATTGGCATAATAGTATTAGATGCTCCTGAATCAATCATAGAATTTTTTAGCATCTTTCCATTAATTATCAATGAGAGAAAAAATGGGTCAATAATCTTTGGGGAAGAAGTTGCATTTAAGAAAACTTGAGGAATCTTAGATGTTAACACCTCAACTTCCTTCCCTTTTTAAATTGGTTTCTTGCCAACATTTTCTAGAGTTTGGACCTTTATTATGTTCATTCAGAGCTTGTTCTTTTAATTTTTTATTTTCTATCTTCTGAACAGGAGTACTTGTTTCTTGCCTTTTTAGTTCTCTTTCTTGTACAACATTTGGTTCTATGGATTTTGTAATAATTTTGACCTTATGCTTATTCACATTTTCACTAGGTCCTTCCTTTTTTTGCACATACTTAGTGTCTGTCTTATTTTCTCTTATAAAGACACTTGATGGTTAACTGCCAGTACCATCTACTACTCTATTCCTCAGATGATATTTGCTTCTAGCCTTGTTTACTAAATCTGCAGTTATCCTGGCTTTCTCTTCATCTAAAGCTTTTCTAATAAGTGGAACATACTGATTATCTTGAGAATAACATCTTATATGATCATTAGTTCCCTTAATTTCACTATCAGATAAGATCTGTTGATGATGATTCTCCACTCTTCTTTGTGAAATATAAGTCATGATTTTCATTTTCACTGTCTGAATCTATATCATGGCATGAATAAGTATTTTTCATACTATGATCACATTGTTCACCCTCATCATTTCCTTGTTCTTCACTTACTCTTAAATCTAAGGAAATGATACAAAAATCAGGGTTATGAGGGGCCTCACAAGCTTCACACCAAGGATCATCATTGCAAAAATGGACAACATTTTTATGTAGAGGGTCTGGAGTTCTATTATCAGTCTTTTCTTTTCTAGGTAAAATAATAGGCTTCCCATCTTTGAACTGAGTCCCATAAGGATGGTTCTACATTCTATTTTGAGGATTGTATGCAGTATTATAAGAAGGCCTATTGTTTTGAGGAGCCCTATATTCCTTATAATCTTGTTCTTTTACATTGCTCCTACTAAACCTTGAGTCATCCCTCCTATTCAACTTACCAGATACTCTTCTGTTCATTTCAATATTGACTACTATCTTATAAGCATCAGTAAGAGTTCTGGGATTTTTATCTCTAAGAGCATATCGCATCTTATAATTAAAGGCATTCAAATAAGTTGCAAGACATACCTCTTCATCCAGCCTTATCTTTTGAAATAGCTTGTGCATAGCTCTTTGAAACCTTGTATTAAACTCAGTAACCTCTTCATTGTAATTCTTCTTGATATTATTGAACTCATTCAACAAAA
>MU227648.1:672098-685516 GCA_018584345.1 Thuja plicata | reverse complement strand
TCAACTCATCCATAGAAACAACAGATCCATTAGACAGGCTCCTAAACCATTCTCTTGCATCTTCTACTAAAGACTGAACAAATAATTTCATTAACACATCTTCATAGGTGATATTTAAATCATCAACGAAATCAATGAACTTTCTTAAATGTGTTCCATAGGAAATAATATTGTTACCTGCAAACTTTGGGAGTTTTTCTCCTATATCACCTACATCTTTTGGGAAAACATTAGGATATCTAGGGATACCAACAAAATTAAATTGTTTGTACCTTTCAGTATGTAGTGGTTTTCTTTGAAAACTATCATCTTCCTTGAAAGTAGTGGTTTTTTCTTTAGAAGTAGTAGTATTTTTTGGTCCAGCCTGAGAATACTTTGAAGACTGCAAAAAATCTATCTTTTTCTTCATTTCAACTATTGAAGCTTCCATTTGTGCCATGTCCAACATTTTCTCCATGGTTTCTTTTTCAATTCTCAAATTTTCCAAGTCAATATCCAACTTGGACATTTTCTCTATTAAAGGCTTCTGAAACTTAGGTTCTTGATCTCTGTGTTCACTCATCTTTTGTTTACCTTTGTCCTTCTGTGAAGTAGAAGCCTTATGAGTGAGTAGTATTTCTTGGTCCTTTTGAGACCTCTCTGTATCTTTCATATTTTGATGTCTTGAAGATCTTCTTTTTCTCTTATTGACATCCTTATGTTCAAGTTTTTTCTTTCTCATTTCTCTCTCCCTTTTCATTTGTTGAACTAGGGCAAGTTGTTTCATGATGAAGTTTTCTTCATTTGCTAGCACATCAGAGGGATCATCTTCAGAAGCTGAACTTGATGTACTTGTATCTTCTCTCTCATTTGAAGTAGAAGTGACAGTAGGTGTTTCTAATACTCTTTCAGTAGCTTCTTCATACTCTGAAGTATTTCCATCATGAGAGCGTTGATTGGTATTCATATCTCTCCTAACATTATCCTTTTTACTTCTTGGAGGGGTTTCATCCATGTTAACTTGGTTTCTCTTTCTCCTCCAAGACATTTCCATCCTTGAGGATGATGGAAGCCCACCATATAATGCTTTCTTAGGATCACTTCTCATCCTTTCCCTAGTATTCATACTGAAAAATATTTATTATCTTTGCACTAATCTCAGAGATTTTCTTTTAGATTCGCCACACAATAACTTGGGATGAATGAATACTTAACAAAGGATAATTTCACAACAAACACCGGTATGATTTGTAAAAGTTTTAAACTTTGAAACACCAGAGATTTTTGATTACATGGACTAAAGATTATTCTAAGATTTCTTAACCAGACTTTATAATCTCTAACTCCCCAGTAGAGTCGCCAATTTGTTAGCTCTTTTTCTTGCACCACAACTTTAAAATGATAGTATATTGATTATACTTGCATGCAAAATCCCTTTTGACAAGAGAAAGGCTAATTGCTGAGGTATTTGATAACACTGGGGATTCCTATTATCACCTCCTTCATTTTTTGAGTTCCACAGACTCAGGCAGGTATTACCTATTAAAAGATTACTGATTCTTTAGCCTATGTATTTGGTGGATTAGTTTATTCACTGGCTACCTACTTCAGACCTCACTGTAATAACTTGTAAAGCACCTTGGAGATTGCAATAATCAGTTTGGAATAGAGTACTACAAGCCAGGCTATGGTCTTAATAACATAAACCAATGTGACAAGGACTTTCATCCTTCTTCCTTTTATTTTAGGAGGGGTAACCTAATGATTTACTCTTTAAGAAATCAACAAATTTCAACTGTAATCACACATGAGTACAATTGATTCTACACAAATATTCTTGAAAGTAATTGGTTCAAATGATATTAAATATGTGGATGATGATAGATTACCAAAACAATTCCTAGACTAGTGCCTATCCTTGGGCTTATAGAGTTAATAAATGAAGATCCACAGAAAAATAGAACAAAATACTGTAAGATTCCTTACAACCTACATGCAACTTGGATAAAATGCCTTACAAACTATCCTGTTACCTCTAAAATATTGTATCAAATCCTCAAATATTGTTATACTCCTTGAAACTACTCACAAAACTTAGTTCTTTCCTTGAAAGAAACTTGCAAGCAATTAGATAGTTACCTTGTAACCAATATTTTTAAAGATGCCTTACAAATTTAAACATAAAAGAGCATACACAACAAGTAAAGAGATAACAATAAGGTAGAGTAAAATTGCACTGTATTTTATTCAAATGTTTCTGCTTCAAAACATGAAATGCTTAAAAAGCTTGAAGACACATACACAAATCAAGAAAGTTTGATTTTCAATATATTTCATCCTCTTCAGCTTTTACAAATTTGATCTATTTATAGGTCCTTAACAATCTTGGAATCCTTCATTTTAGGATGCAACAAGCTTCGGATGGTTTAAGGAACCTAACCCTAAAATTATAGAAAAGACAAAGAAAGAGAAAGTAGAAGTGGTGGAGAGACAAAAATAGGGGATGAAATATGATATTCTTTTGTGTTCTTCTAGAATATGGCACCTTTGTCTGATAGTATTCAGGATAGCTTCTGATATTTATATCAAGGTTAAGTGACTGCCATTACAAGCTAACTTACACTTATCCTTAGTAATAACTAAACTCCCTATGTTCAATGGTTAGGCGCCAAGTGTTCCCCTTCATTCTTCATCCAAGATTTCCTCCTCTACCACAGGCTTCTTCTTCATGGGCTTGGTCAACAGGTCCCATGCTATCACTTCATCATCTGCTGGCCAATTAAAATCCTATTTACTCTGGACTTGTGCCTTCTATCTTTCCCATTTGACATTTTTAATTCTTTTAACATCCATTAAGAATTTATTCATGTGAGTCTCTACCTTGAAGGCTTCATCAAAAATATTATTGAAACCTTCCACATCTAAATCAGATCCTGAAATAAATGCCTCACTGCTGGGCATTCTACTATCAAATTCACCTCTCTAGGCCTCTAAAGCCTTAACTTGATCATCTTCTCCTTTCAAAGGAGGAATAAATCTATTAAAATTTGGAGAAAATAGGCTTAACTTAGCCTCTATATGATTTAGCTTGCCTTTAAAAAATGACACTATATTAACCTTTTTGATTTCATCTTCAACCTCAGTTACAACCTCAGGTAAATCCGATCTAAGAGGCTGAAAATAGGCAAGTTTTTGAAATAATTGGACCCTAGGAGACCAATTAATAAAGTAAGGGTTCAAAGTGGAAATGTACCCTGTTACTTCTATATGTAAGGTGGGAAATTTATTATAAGCATTCAAGATGACATCTGTTTTATCTTTGAGTATGTTAATCCTATGCTGCAAGATGCATTTAATTGAACTTAAGGTTATCTCATTTTTATTCTTGCCCAAATCTTCCTTTTCAACTACTTCCTCTGCTTTTTATTTTTCCTCTATTTGTAAGGGCTATTCTGAAGGCACATAAACCACTTCAGGTTTCTCTTCTAGTTGTTTCAGCAACTCATCAATTACCTTATCTTGCTGACGTATCTTTACTTGACACAATTCCCTATCTTTGGCTAGGGCACTGGTTTCATCAATTAGAATGCTACACTTCTCAGATAATTATTTTGTCTTGTCTTCATTCAAGTGAGCCCAATGAGTCATAATCTGAGAAATTTCCAGATCTCCAGTGTTCTGCACAGTCCAAGCCATTTGGTTCCCCACCATGCTCTCTTGAATATCTACTAGTTGAGGCTTCTGGTCCTTGGGACATAAGCTCCACATGGCGAAGGCTTGTGATTTTGGACTATATCCAAATACCTTTATCATATCGTCCATTTGAACCTCACTTGCCAATTTTAAGTCTGGCTACTTCCTGATCTGGTCAATAATGAATGTTGAGGCTAGGTTCCAGCCCTCAACAAGCAAAATGCCACTATTTAAAACCATTTTCCTTGCCTCATCTGGAGAGACATCTTCACTGTTAGGGTCATAGGCTTGTAGAGATAAAAAAGCCTCATTTGTGACTGTTTCCTCTCCATCTACCTTCAACTGAGCCCTTATCTTCTCTTTCTTGTGCCATCTCAAAAAATCTTTAAATTCATCAGTCTTGATGAAGTTATCATCACTAAGAAATCGTTGCTGATGTAATAGCCTTTCATCAATACATGCCTTTAGAGGAAACTCTACATCTTCTTCCTCATCCTGTTGCTGCCTCTTCCCCTGTCTGATAATCTTCCTTAGATTATGATCATACAATCCTTTTCCAGGAATGAGAGCACTTATTCTATCTCCTTTCTTCTCTTGCCTAACAGAAGAAGTCTAACCATGGTCAAATTTTTGCCTCTTAGTAGCAGGCTCTTCTATATCGTCTGGTTGAGAGACCTCAGTTAGGTGAATGATGTGGCCTTCTTCACCTTGGGCATGTGCTACCTCTGCAACATCCTATTGAGGTTGGTCATATTGAGGTGGATGAGCATAATCACCATCACTATCACCCTCATATTCTGAATTTGAATATTCAGGCTCCTTTGCTCCTTTTTTATCCAAAACATTGTCCAATTGTTCACAGAGTACATAAAAATTATCAATCATAGCCTTAATCCTATCAAAATAAGGCAAATCAGGGTAAAAGCCTCCAAAAGACAACCCATTTCTCTTTATTTGTTTTTCAAGATTCAATAATTCTTGAATCCTCTCTCTTCTTATTCTTATCTCATCTTCATCAAGAAGATTTCTTGTGACATCCTCTTCTACACATAAACCATGCACATTTGTATTAGGGATGGTAGGATTCAAAAGCTTCCTAACTCCTGCCATGAATCCCTCAGGGTCAATATACTTTTATGATGTTGCCCTCATCTTGCAGCTCTCCAACGATGCACTCACTTGATCTATAGCACCCTTTCCAATGGTAAAATTAAAGATTTTAAACTTTCTAGGTGTTAAGGTCCCCTTCCTATGTGGTGCAAAATATTCATTGTATATCAACAATAATTTCCAGATGAACTCCATGGCAGCAACTCTGGATGGCACATGATAGGGTAAGATATGAGGTGGATGTGTGCATCCATATACCCTAATCATGGTAAAATTTTCTTCCAAGAAGAAATCTCTCCAGTTGTGATCACCCTCCCACTTGTCGACATACTGACAAGGTCTCAATAATTGTAGCACCTTTACTGGGAGTCTAGTCTTGCTGATACCCATGCTCTGCATTAATGGATATACAGTCCAATTTTCAAATCCACAAAAATCACAGTCCCTGGATGTATAATTCCATATCCTAACCCAAAACTGAATGGGATTAGGTTGTCCTAGAAAATCGTCTGAGGATTCAAGTTATTAACATCCATAATCCCATAGTTAAAATGCAACAACAAATGCATTAGGATGGAATAGTAGAAGAACCTAGGCTCCTTCTCCTTAGGGTCCTTCATCTTCCTCTATGTAGCTACAAATCCTTCATGCATTTTGTCAATAATGTGTTGTATGTAGTCATAACTGGTGCTAGAATGCACCTCTTGCAAATCTAATACCATCATCAAAATTTTGACATTTATTTTCTCTGCCCCTGCATCTATTCCTAACACTCTACACAAAGCATAGGAAATATACTTGATATAGAAATGCAAGTCCTTAAAATAGTATGGTGCATTCCCAGTTATAGGAGTAAGATAGTTCCTATCCTCCTTAAGCATATGCTTCTGTAATTGACCCCTAGCAGTACTAGGCTTTAACCTATACCTCTCCTCTTGCTTAGTAATGCTTATCTTGGTGGACATGGTACTGTATAAGCCAAAGGCTTGCATAAATGAATTCCTATTTAACATTAATAGGGCAGTACCATCATTTTTCTTGATTTTCTTATACAAGGCATCATAGTGGCTGGCAAGACCTAAAAATAAGTCTACATCTATATAGACATCAGGGACACTTAACCTAGCAAGACCACAATTCCAAGGGTTTGACACTGGGATTGCTTTATCAGAATTATTATAAAAGTAATTATAAAGAGAAAAACCTGTGGAGCCATGAGTGCGAGCATCTCTAATCTCACAGTAGTCACCTGTCAGCAACTTTGCATTTTCCCTCTTGTTCTGTGTTGACCCCAGCAACAGCTTCAGGAATTCATCAGAGTAATTCCTCTTCCCTTTTGCATTGTCATCAACTTAATCACTTCTTCCACTGGTGGAAGCCATACTGATAGCTTTTCTCATCTTTCTTTGTTTCAAATCTTCCTTTTTACCAATATTGAAACAAATCTATACTCAGAACTCACTGCTCTTCTCTGTTCACTGCTTAACAATTCAGGAAACTTGATAACAGGATAAGTACCCTGCAACTGATCAATCTCTGCTTTCTGAAAACAAAAGACCTAGCACTTCTTCGCTCTGCAATTTTGAATGCAAGATAAGTGGAAATGAACCTATGAACAACTCTTTATGGCAACTTTTCCAAGTACATAGCTCATCATTGAAGAGACAATCAATTTTTCTTTCAATTCAACATGCTGTGAAATTGATTAAAATCCTAGCCGTAGTTCACGAGTGTTATAGGAAATCAAATTCAAATAAGTATGTCTTTATAAAAACCCTTATAAAATTTGAACAAGATGACATGTCTTCATATGATTGGTTCCTCGTCAGACATCTCAGCTTCCCCTTTTCATATAGCAATTAATTTCCTGGATTCTCATTGGCCACTAAATCTCCACATTGTCATATCAGTAACTGCTGCCTTTTACCATTTTTCATATTTAGTGACCATGAAACTGCACAGTGTCTCTTTGTCACTGAGAAAATTCCTTAACTCCCAATTCTCCTGGAGACCTATCGACTATGTGATTTTCTTTACTTGGCTAACCACAGTTAAGTTCTGGTGATCATGCGACTGAAAGTTTATCTTTACCTTTAACTATTATCGTCAAGTCACTGAATGTTTATTTTCTATTTCAAGGCCCCATGACTAACCTTAGTCTCCCAATTGCTAATAAAAAATGCTATTTGATATGCCTTTCAGAGACTACGCAACAACCTTTACCTTTTGATTTTAATTCAGAGACTATGCGACAAAAAGTTATCTCATTTTTGAGAGCACTTTTTCTTATCATGAAAATTTGATAGAGACTTAGCGACCACCATTGATCTTATTACACTCAACATCTGATGGCTGTGCTAAGTCGCTGAGAATATTTAAAAGGCCTTAAATCATTTGGAGACTACGCGACAACATATCACTTTATACCTTTCAGTCTCTTAATCACGAGATGACCCTTTCCTTTTGGGAGACCACGTGACTAACCTTCATTCTTTTCATTGTGGACACGTGTCTCCTTTAACTGTTTGTCTCCAAGTCACTGAGTAAAAATTGACTTAGCACTTTAATCTAGCGACCACCCGACTGTCATATATTCTAAACTACTTATGGTTTGTCACGAAGTCTCGACATCTTTCACTTAACTATCATCTTACTTGGAGACTACAAGACATGAAATTTCTAACATGTCACTTAACTCCATCCCAATTTGGAGACCCCGTGACTGAAAGCAATCGCTAAGTCTCATAAAAAATTACTAACTGCTAGCTTCTTTGCGCGACATTGCGACTAACCTGTTTGTTTTAGTAATTCTTGGTGACGTGTTTCTTCATTGGGAGACTTCACAACTGAAGGGTTCCACCAAGTCTCATAACAAATAAGGAATATTCTATTTATTTAAGAGATATCCTGACAACAGTTAATCGCCAAGTCTCCTAACTAAATAGAATATGCTTCTGGGATCAAGCGACTAGGCGACCAACACAAAAGGCACATGACTTAAGTTTGTCAAAAAGGTAATGCAAAATTAGAAATTCGATTGACATTTTAGGGATTTTTTGCATTTTACTTAGAACAGAGCTTAGGGTTTTGGGTTTTTTCACTGCTCATGTGGATTTTGACCTAAAGACTCAGAAATTTCATAGGAATACTTTAAAATTGGGACATATTTTCCGACTTGGGATAGAAATTAGCATGAAAGTAACCAAAATTTTAGGGCAAACAAGAAAACCTGGAATACAACCAACAGTACCCATGGCTCACCTACCCATTTATTTTCACTTGATGTTTGGTCTACATTTGGTGCTCGAGAATCATTTGGCACTTGATTAGAACTTGAACCATGGTCCATATTGGATTGTTTGTTTGTACTAGATGTAGGAGCATAGGTATGGATGAAATCTACTTCCTTTTCATGACAAGAAGCTTTGGATAAGGAATCCCAATCATATTCACCAGAGTCATCTTCACTTTCATAGCCTACCATATGAACATGTTCATGTAGGAATCCTAGACATTGTTTGAACTACCTCCTTTCTCTTGGTATCCTATGCCTTATTTTTCATCCTTAGATCTCCAAGGAGGTTGAATGGGTTCTAACAAGACCTTATTTCTTATTCCTAAGGGTACTCTTCCCTTTTAACCCATATTTTTATGTTGGAATTATTGGAATGATGTACTGAGAGGGGAGGGGTGAATCAGTACCTCTAAAACTTTTTATTTGGTTGGCCCATTAACCTTTGTGTCATCAGATTTATATATACCTATCTATATGTTCATCTTTTCTTTTATATGTGAATTCATAATATAAGTTCTTTACATGTATAAACATTCAAGAAACATACATGAAATTAAATAACACATAACACATGATATGATATCACAGAAAAGTCCTGTTAGGAAGTAAAAACTGTGGTGGGGATGTCTACCCACAAAACTTCACTATCTACAGATAAGAAGGGAGCCAGTAAAGGCTTACAATTGATCACTTCTGATGATCTAACCTTTAGGAGTATTAGAGTGGAGACCTATTAGGATCTACTTTGTTTGAAGCTTTTGCAACACCGTTAGGTGTGCACTTTGATAAGAGATTATCGAAGAACTGTTAAGTCCACCTTCTACAAAAGGATTTCTATTGTGATGCACTTGTTAGAATGAAACTACAATATAAATGTTGATCTGATAGTGAATGCAATCTCTAATTGTTGATAATAGATCCTGTATAGCTTACAATGTATATGTAATCACCTTGAGTGATTGAGTAATACCTTGTCTCTTCTCGTCGGTAGCCTTCCTGTGTTCTTGATAACTGGTTTGATTTGTTTCTAAACTTTGCATGAATTCTCTTCTTTAGCTTAGATGCTCTCCATGGCTACTATCATTTATCAATTGATTACAAGTCTCTTTGATTACAAATGATTGAACATCTATTTATACTAGTTTCTAGCTCTCTTCTTGATTCACACTTTTCAAATTAACTCTAGATCCAAGGTTTACAACTTGACCTTGATCTTTAGTTAGATATGTTTTAGATCTATTAGGATGCTTTAAAACATTTAAAATATGCTTTCTTGACCCTCAAGTAAGTATTTTAAAAAAGTAAAAACTCTATAAATAGAATTACATTGCTTTATCTGACATGTAAATTCAAATCCACTTTTTGCGGGTTCTGTAACTGACTATCAGTTCTGATGGTCGGGCTGCTCTGTCAGTCTATCAGTTTTGTCCTCCGTCAGTGTTCCTTAATTGAACTATTCATCAGGTATGCCTTTTCTGCTCCATCGGCGATGTTCTAAAAATTTTATCGTCAGTTATGCTTGTTGTCGGTCTTACTCTTGTCATTGTTCATCAGGTACATCTATACTTAGCATTTTTACGATAGACATTTTGTCTTGTCGGGTATGTTTGTTGTCTGCTGGTTATGCTTATACCGATGATGTTTATCATGTTTTTACCTTTAAGTATACTAATGGCAAAACTTAATGTCATCAATCTCCCCCTTTATCATTAGTATCAAAAACTGATATGTGCAACATACTTGATGCATTAGTATGTACACCTATGTATACTTCATCCTTAGTCATGAAATGACTCCCCCTATGCATATGTCGGTAAGTGTAAGTTTATGTATATATCTATCCTTGTTGTACATACATTATACATATCCTCATATGGTATATTGTATATATGTATACATTCCTCCTTTTACTACTAAATTATTTTGTACGTGTTTCCTCCTTTTTTGATAATGAGGGCAAAGGTACTTACGTCTTTTCAAAAATGTGAGAGTGTGAGGCTTTGATTTCCTCCATCATCTTCTCCCATTTCTCCTTTAAATTCTCTGGAGCCATGTGCTCAAGTTTTATTCTCACATGCATGTCATATATGCTTTCTACCACAGACATTTCTGGGGTTGAGATTAGATTCCTTGCATCTGTAATATGTTGTTACAGAGTGGTGAGGTTTGGCAATATGTGAGCTTGAAGCTCTATAACCTCATTTTTGAATTGAGTCTCTACATCCCATATTTCTTGTCTCAATTTTTTTACCTCTGTAATCTTTGCATGATGCAGCTTTATTGTGTTTGCATCAGAGGTTAAACTTAGTGCACTAGCTGTTAGATCTGAATCTAGTTGTGACAACTTTTCACTATTTTCTTTAGTGAAATTTTCTAATGTGCACAATTTCTGAAGTAAGGTAATAGCTTCAGCAATCATAGGTTCTAATTCACTTGCTAGTTCAGATAGCTTTACCTTGATCTCTGCCACTTCTTGGCTAATCTTCTCAATTAGTTTGTGTTGATACTTCATCTCTGCCTGTTCTTCCATTGCCTTCTCTGCATCTACATTCTGATTTGTGATGGTGTCAATAAGAATTGCTATTTATTCCATGACTGATATGTTATCTTCAATTTTGATATCTAGAAAAAGTTGATATAGAATTTCCCTTGCCTTATCAAGTGCTTGGGCTTCCCTATGTGCCTTTTTCATCTTCTCTTGTATTTCCTTCCTCTGACACATCACTCCAAACTTTTGAAGTGCTTCAGTATCTAAAGTAGATACATCCCACTTGGGTATTTTGATTACCTCATCAAGTGTTACAGCCAAGATATCTTTCTTTAATACCTTCTTCTTCTTTTTCTTTGGCTAGGAGGCAGATTGGTGTATTACCATTTGTAAACCTTAAGATTGGATTGACTTTGTAGGTGAGGGTTTAGAATATGAAGCATCCTGTTGTTTCTGTTCTGAGTCCATCGACTAGTTTTGTGAAGACGTCTCCTCATTGGCCTTGGGTGTATCAACAAATTTATCTTCTTTTTCTTTCATGCTTTCATCCTGCTTGACTTCTTCACTCTTTTCTCTCTCTTCATCCTTTCTCAATGTTTCATCTACTTTGTTATCTTCTCCTTTGTCTTTTTTAGTAGATACTTCTTGCTGAGTGTCGGTTGCATCTTTCATCATTGTATCTGTATCCTTTTGATTATTTGATGCATCTTTATTTTCATCATTACCCATGTCCTTGGGTATATCATCATCTTTCTTAGATGATTTCTCCTGACTTGATTCAATATCAATAACATTGATTAATATGTTCATGTTTGTCGGTGTATTGACTTCTGCAGTGTTAATAGTTGAATCCTGTCCGTCGGTATTGCCCTATGCAACATTGATATCTTTATCTTTTTGCACTTCTTTTGCAGGGTCTTTTTTTGTAATGTCATTGAAAATGTTATCCAACTATGATTCATCATTGATATCATCAATTATGTTACCTTTTATTGTCAAATCTTCTTTGGTAACTTCTTCTTCTTTACTCAAGTCAATATGAAGTGGACTTGGTGGATTTTGACTCTCCTCACTTTGAGTGTTGTCAAGAGTAGTGTCTGGCCATACCTCATCTACAATGTCAGTATGTTTGGGGCCTGCTAGATCACTCTCTTATTTATCCAATTCCATAGATGAGTCATCTTGTATATCTTTAATGATGATTTGTTCCTTCTCTAGGTTAGCTTCCTTAGTGGGATTTTTGAGTATCTTGTACCACTTCTTAATCCTATTTTGATCAAGATCAATTAGCTTCCCTTTGAGAAATTCATATGTTCTCATTTTTGGTGAGAAATCCTTTTCATACTTCTTCATTATCTCAGTAATTTCTTTCTTCTTTGAATCAGAAGGCATAAGAGTAAAAAGTACTGTTTCTCTTAATTCCTTTTTCTGATGTAGTGCAAATGTCCATCTAGCTGAAAATCTCTCTTATAGTTCTTTGGGAACGTCATATTCTAAGAATTGTAGTGGAACATAATGATGTTTGCACATTTTAGCAATTATTGCTTGTTCAATCTTATTTTGATCCTCTGTACTGAATTTTAACCATTTCCTAATGTTAGGATCAGAAATAGACTATGATTCTAAAAAATTCTTGCATATTTTGTCAATTGTTGTAGGGACCAAAGGTTCTTTTTCCTTTTGTATTTCTATATCAGCTTCATCCATAGCTGAGTCTTCTAGATCTTCTTGTGTTCTAGTCATCTTCCTCCTTTTGGTCTATTTTTCTTTTTGAGGAGCTGCTTTTCTCTTATATATCCTCACTTTTCCTTTCTTTAATGGTGAAGGAGTTGATTCCTTCGCAGTCTGGCTTCTTGTTCTTGAAGCGGCTATTGTTCTTGCTTTCTAATTGGGTGTAGGAGGAGGTGGAGAATCTAACTGTGTACCCTCTGAGTTATTCTTTTCTACTTCTTCATCGATAGGTGACTGTCCTTCAGTTTGTTCCTCCTTACCTTCTATTTCATCTTCATCTTCTTTAGTAACTACAAACTTCTTCGTTAAGTTTTTAACCATCTTGTCCTTCTTGTTTACAATCTTCTTGACAAAAAGACCTATCTTGATCTTTTTTTTGGATTCCTCATAGGTTCCAAATCTCGCTTTCTTGTTGTCAATTAGTTCATTCAATAGTGCCTTGATGCACTCATTGGCTTGTCCTGATTTGATCTCATATGTTGGAGATTTGACTCTGTTCAGTTGATTGATTGTATGTTTGTCATTGATGACAACATATAATACATAGTAGTGATTCTATATGTACTTATCAGAATGATGACATGAAGACTTTCATGGCTAGCTAAATGTTTTTGACATGTTTATTATGTTATGTTCATACATGCAGATCCAGATATGATGTTTCAGTCAAATTGTGTAATTCTGTTATTGGCTGCTACAGTTCTAGAAGAGTATCTATTCAGAGCTGATGTATGTAACGTGTTTCTTGAGTTGCACCTATCTTTAGGATATGCATGTGTATCTTCGTGATTAGTTATGAGTTGATGATAGTTATCTAAAGGTGCCAAACGTGTTTCAAGAAGATTGCAAAGTTAGAGATAATTTGGTGAGGCTGACTTAGTGAAGTGTCGCATCTATTCAGTTTATACTTGCGCGGTTCTAATTATGCTTGCATGCTTAGTAGAGCCAACAAGGATGTTATAAAGAGTTGTATTACAGGTCCCATGATCTTATAATTTGAGGAAGATACTTATAGCAAGTCATTTGTGATACACTAAGTGTGAATGATACGAAAAGAGACAGAAGATGTACAGAGTAGAATATCAGATGTGGTTCATTCATCAAGAGTCTATGTGAAGAAGA
>MU227648.1:654885-670145 GCA_018584345.1 Thuja plicata | reverse complement strand
AACAAAAGGTAATGTTTTTCAGCTCAATTTTGATGTAAGTTGTTTTGTTGCAAAAGTAGATGACAGTTGGTTATGGCACAAGAGACTATGTCATATCAATTTTGATAACATAGTAAAGATAAGTAATCTCAAGGCAATCAGAGACCTTCCTAGTATTGCAAGACCAGTTGACACAATATGCAAGGAATGTGTTATGGGAAAGCATGTAAGGATTTCCTTAAGAAGCAAGCAGAACTCAACTAAAAACAAATTGGACTTAGTGCGTACAGATTTGTGTGGTCCTACCCAAACAAGATCATACTACGGAGAAAGGTATTTCATTTTATTTGTTGATAATTTTTCTAGGATGATGTGGGCTACATTCTTAAAGGATAAATTTGAAGCCTTTGAGAAGTTCAAAATATTCAAAGCTAAGGTTGAGAATGAATCTGGATTAAAATTGAAATGTCTGAGATCAAATAGAGGAGGAGAGTTCACCTCTGATCAGTTTTATGATTACTGTGAAGAACATGGAATAAAAAGACAGTTGAGTGCACTTAGAACCCCTCAGTAGAATGGGATAGAAGAATGGAGGAACAAGATTATACTTGATACAATGTGCTCTATGATGATTGAAGGAAAAGTTTCACACACATATTGGAGAGATGCAGTGAATACAACAATCTAAACTATCAACAAAACTCAATTGAGGCTAGGCACAGATAAGACACCCTATGAACTTTGGTTTGGTAATGTACCTATAGTAAAGCATTTCAAAATCTTTGGCAGAAAATGCTACATCAAGAGAGATGATGGTGTTGGTAAGTTTGATGCCAAAAGTGATGAAGGTATTTTCCTTGGTTACTCTACAAAAAGAAAAGCATACAGATGTTTTAGTTTGAGATTGAAAAAGATAATTGAAAGTACTCATGTAAAATTTGATGAGAATTTTATGGTTCAAGAGAGATACTATGAATATGCACCTATGATTGAAGATGAACCTAGGCCTAGCAGCAAAGATACTACTATTAAAGAAATGTTTGATTGCATTGATGTCTCATGCAATGACCCTGAATCAAGCATAGAAGAATCACAAATTACAAAAGAAGAAGTGACACCTAAGGTTCCAAAATTCACATCTAGATACCACTCTAAAGATGATATCATTGGAGATCAGAGCAGCAGTGTTTTGTCCAGATCAAAAGCAAAAAGTTTAGCAATGGATGAAGAGGTATGTTTACTTTCACAGATTGAACCTTTAAGTGTTGAAGATGCTTGTAATGATTATGATTGGAAGAATGCAATGAAAGAAGAATTAGATTAGATAATTAAAAATGATACATGGGAATTGGTCCCTAGACCCAGTAACAAAAATGTGATTGGAACAAAGTGGGTATTCAAAAACAAGATGAATGAATATGGTACAGTAGTAAGAAACTATTGGAATTATATTGGAATGATGTACTGAGAGGGGAGGGGTGAATCAGTACCACTAAAACTTTTCTTGGTTAGCCCATTAACCCTTAGTCATCAGTTTGTAATTTATCTTATCTAACTGTTCATCTTTATTTATGCATATGTAATCATATCATACATTCTTTTGATTTGTAACAATAATAGAAACATTCATGAAAATAGATAACACATGACACAAGATATGATATCTCAGAAAACTCCTGTTAAGGAAGTAAAAACTGCGGTGGGGATTGTTACCCACAAACTTCACTATCTGCAGATAAGAAGAGTCGGTTAAGGCTTACAATTTGGTCACTTATGATGACCTACCCTGTTAGGAGTATTACAGTGGAGACCTGTTAAGACCTACTTCGTTTGAAGCTTTTAACAACACTATTAAGTGTGCACTTTGTTAAGAGATTTACAAACGACAGTTAAGTCCACCTTCTACAAAAAGGATTTTAGATGTGATGCACTTGTTAGAATGCAACTACATAAGTCTTTGATCTGATGGAATATGCAATCTTCAATTGCTGATAATAGATCCTATAAATCTCCAAAAATACTATTAATCATCCTTCCATGATTGAGTATTACCTTTATCTGCTCGTCGGTAGCCTCTATGTGTTCTTGATAATTGATGTACTCTATTTCTAATCTTTGCATGAATTCTACCTTCTGCTCCTTAGATGCTCTTCATGGCTATCAATAATAAAGAATTCATGTACTCACAATTGAGTATGAACATCTATTTATACTAGTTTAGGCTCAATTCTTGATTCATGCATCGTGAGTTAACTCTATATCCAAGATATACAACTTGATCTTGATCTGTAGTTAGATATGCTTTAGATATGTTAGGATGCTTTAAAGAATTTACATAAAGCTTGCATGACCATAAAAAACAAATAAAAATTCTATAAATAGAATAAATTTTCTTTGTCCACCGTGTAAAAACTCAGATCCACAATTTGCGGCTTTTTTGACTGTCGGTGTTCTTGGTTGTCGGTCTTCCTTTCTTGAACATGTCATCGGGTATGCTTATCTGTTCCTATCGGGTTGTTCTAGAAACTGTGTCGCTGATGATGCTTGTCTTCGCCAGTGATGCTTGTCAATTTTATACTTAGTTTTTTCTCAAAAATCTTTGTTCTGTCGGGTATGCTTGCATTTCACCGGTAATGCTTTCTGTCTATGTTTTTCTCTAAGTATACTAATGGAAAAATAATGTCATAAAAAACAAAGCAAGATTGGTATGAAAAGGATATGCATAGAGAGAAGGAATAGACTACACTAACACATTTTCCCCTATGAGCAGACTAGAAGCCATTAAATTTTTCTTGGCCTATGCAACATTCAAAGACTTTAAAGTTTATCAAATGGATGTAAAGTCAACCTTTCTGAATGGAGACTTGAAGGAAGAATTCTAAATAGAACAACCTGAAGGATTTAATCTTTCAGATGAACCAGAAATGGTAGGCAGATTGAAGAAAGCACTCTATGGTCTTAAACATGCCCCAAGAGCTTGGTATGAGAGACTTGGTGGTTATCTTACCAAGATTGGATTCAAGAAAGGAGTAGCAGATTGTAACTTATTCACAAGAGAGACACTTGATGGATTATTATTAGTTTCCATATTTGTTGATGACATTATCTTAGGAGCTAATGACAAGCTTAGTATGACATTTGCTAAAGAAATACATAATGAATTTGAAATGAGCATGATTGGTCCTATAAAATACTTTTTGGGACTAAATGTAAAGCATACAAATAAAGGTATATTCATTAATCAGTCAAAATATGTGAAGGAAATATTGAAGACCTTCTAGATGGAAGACTGTAAGCCAGTATGCACTCCCATGATAATAGGAAGCAAGCTTTCAAAAGATGATGATTCCATAGCAGTTGATAAGACATTGTACAAATCTATGATTGGTAAACTCATTTATCTAACTCAATCTAGACCTGACATATCTAATATAGTTGGCATTGTTGGAAGATTTGTAGCTGAATCCAAGAAGAATCACCTAATGGAAATCAAGAGGATATTCAAATATATAAATGGAACTATAGACTATGGTTTATGGTATCCTAAATCAGAGAATGTACAACTTCATGTGTATACAAATGCAAATTGGGTAGGTTGTATTGATGATAGGAAGAGTACGTCAGGAGGAGATGTATTTCTTGGAGACAGGTTGGTTTCTTGGATAAGTAAGAAGAAAAACTATATTTCTCAGTCAACAATAGAAGCTGAATATGTTGCAACAGCACTGAATTGTTCAACCATGGTTTGGATCAAGCATATGGTTAAAGACTTTGGCATTCAGGTTGATTATCCTATTGTTATTCACTATGATAATACTAGCACTATCACCATGTCTAAGAACCCTGTGATGCATGCAAAGACAAAACACATAGAGATCAAGTACCATTTTTTAAGAGAAAAGGTTGCAGACAAAGAAGTGAAATTGGACTATGTGAGAACCAAAGAATAGTTGGCAGATATTTTCACAAAGCCTTTATCAAAGGATACTTTTGAGTATCTCATGGAGAAGTTGGGAGTAATTCCCTCTCCTGAGTCTGTTTAGAAAGAGCAGCAAGTACATCAGTCATTAAGTGACTAATGAATGGTTGACTACTCTACTTCTGGAGTAGTACCTATGCCTAATTTTTTATGGCGCCCTTTGCCATTGATGTCAAAGGGGGAGTATATAGTAAGGGGGAGCATATACTCTGGGGGAGTATAAAAATAGTCAGAAGAACTGAAGCAGTGTAGAGGAATCTTTGATGAGGATATTGAGAATATTGTATAAGAAAGAGGACACCATGAACAGAGGATGTTTTTAATATCATATGTTGCCATCAATGTCAAAGGGGGAGATTGTTGAAGATTTGACTTTGTTCAGTTGATTGATTGTATGTTTGTCACTGATGACAACATATAATGCATAGTAGTGATTCTATATGTACTTATCAGAATGATGACATGAAGACTTACGTGGTTAGCTACATGTTTTTGACATGTTTATTATGTTATGTTCATACACGCAGATCCAGATATGATGTTTCAGTCAAGCTGTGTAATTCTCTTATTAGTAGTTATAGTTCTGGAAGAGTATCTGTTCAGAGCTGACGTATTTAACATGTTTCTTGAGTTGCGCCAATATTCAAGATATGCGTGTGTATATTCATGATTAGTTATGAGTTGATGATAGTTATCTAAAGGCACCAAACGTGTTTCAAGAAGATTGCAAAGTTAGAGATAATTTGGTGAGGTTGACTTAGTGAAGCGTCGCGTCTATTCAGTTTATACTTGCACGGTTGTAATTATGCTTGTGTGCTTAGTAGAGCCAACAAGGATGTTATAAAGAGTTGTCTTACATGTCCCATGATCTTATACTTTGAGGAAGATACTTATAACAAGTCATTTGTGATACACTAAGTGTGAATGATATGAAAAGAGACAAAAGATGTACAAAGCAGAATATCAGATGTGGTTCATTCATCAAGAGTCTATGTGAAGAAGAAGTGAAAGATTGTAATACACTAGAACTGATCAAGACAATAGGTCTACTCTATAGTTCATCATCAGACATAGTGCATATCTATTATACAGAAGGTTGTAGCCTTCACCATTAAGCAGTGAGCTTTTGGACAGTGAGTCCACCACCCCTAACATGGCTATTTGTAAAAGACTCCTAACAAGGTCTAAACTTTAACCAAGTCACTATACTTATTGCACTATAAAGTACAACTCCTAACAGGGTTGAAATATCTTCTAACAGGGATTACTATAAAAAAGTGTAGTTCATTGTGGGTGCTAATTCCCACTGGGGTTTTTACCATTTGGTTTCCCTGTAATCAAATTGTGTGTTGTGTATTGTGTTATCTGAATGTGTATTTACTTTATTGTATTTTGAAGTTAAAGAAGTAAAAATAAGTAAAGTTACTGATAACTGATTCACCCCCCCTCTCAGTTATCCTTTGGGACTATTCTAACATCATATTCTAAATGTGAAAGCCAGGACTTCCTAGGTACTACTGCTTGGATATAAGTAAAATCAGTATCTACCATAAAACATATGTCCTCTTTGTGTTCTTCTATCAAACATTCAGGTATCCTTTTTCATGCATGCAACATTTCCTTAATACTTTTGAAATACTCATTCATTATGTCGTCAAAATCTATTCCTAGTGACTCTATATGCTCACATATCTGTATGGTTACAGGTCTACTTGTATCCCATACTACTTTGCCTATGGAAGGAAAGTATTCTTCAAAGTAAAAGAATATGCACATAATGAGGGAACCAAACCTACAAGTGTTTGTTCTTGAAGATCTTATGGTATTCATGTTCTCCTCAAGTTGATTCAATAGTATTTCTGCAAGATCCATCTTCTTTCCTTGTTTGATGATTTTTTAAGCTGTGCTCATAGCAGTGCTTGCTATGTTGTTCATTCTACTTGCCTAAAATATTTTGTATCCTACCACACATGCACCAAACTTGAGTTCTTCATCGGTAATAGTGCTGACCTTGAGACCTCTCTTGTCTAGTTTTGCACCACTTAGCTTTTCCACTTCCTTCAGGGATGGGTGCTTATGAGCTTGTGGTTTGTCAGTTGTAGGATATGCAGTAACTGCATGAATAACATCCTTTGTTATTAATTTTGGCTTATTAAGCCATAAATTTCAGTTATGCATTCTGCTGAGAACTATTCATATCCATTCTATTTTGAAAACTTTGGGAAAGTGTAATGCATTTGTGAGTCCTTTCACTTCTAGATGCTTGTGCTCTTCTTTCAGGTTTCCAGCTTCATCACACAGTGCCCTATAGGCATTATCTAGGTCTAGATCTCCCAATTCCAAGATTTTGCAATGTATATAGACCTTACGTCCTCTACCAACAAAACCCTAGGTGGGATTCTGGAGAATGCTCTGAAATCATCAGGTTGTGATGTGATTTATGGGTGCAACTTGTATTTTGGTTCAACACAAGTGCGTCTACTGATAAGATTAATCGTTTTCCTTTTATCCTCTTTCAACTTTTCAACTCATGAAGTAGATGCCATCATGTTTCAAAAATTTAGGGTTTTTCCATAAATTAAACAGTGTGGTCGGTGAATGTAGGTACTTATTGAATCATGTGATTACTCATGAATCCTTTGAGTTGAGTAGGAATCTTGTTGAGGTCGCACTTCAATTTTCTCTCCAATTTCTCTGCTTGGATCTCTTGGTTGCTCGTTAATCACGGGTGCGAAATGAGTTTAACCGTCAGACTTTTATAACTTTTTTGCCCTAGGTTGTCATTAATGCCCAACAACTCATCGGTATACAAAGACTGAATTTGTCAGTTGAGGCATAAATAACATCTTCGGTGCATGCGCAAAGTGTCAAGGTTGCTAGTAGCTTTGGTGACTTCACTGATGATTGTCGGTAAAGTGGCAAAGACAACTTTCATCGGCTCAAGGATCGCCAATGTCCGTCGATTTACACTTAGCGACTTGGCTTTTGTGTAATGACCGATACATTCTGGTAAGTAGTGTTAACTTTTCTTTGTGTGTTCACCGATGCAAATTTGTACCCAATAAATGATGGTTGTTTTTCAATAAAATTTACAAGTGACAATATAGTGCATCTTCAATAATGCCGATTTGTCTATATGATCAATATGTAATGGAACTAATGCATAATATAACTTTTCATAATGCAGTTCCATACTTACTTGTGTAATTTAGTTGGATGTAGTGATGCCACCAGATCCATTGGATGGGGTGTCATCATTTGCATTGCTTGTTCCAGCACCTTCATTGTTTATGGCTTTTACCCACATCTTGTTTTTCATCTTCTTGATGTCATCAATGGTATTTTCATTGGGATAAGTACTTGTTTCTGTCAGTCGGTCTTTGCAATCTTTTATCACATGTCCAACTTTATGACAATGTAAACATGCCATTCCTGGATTGAACCATCCTCTTGGTTTTCTAGTCCATTTTCTCATATAGTTGGCAGATATATAACCATACCTTCCACATGCTGTGCAATTTACCCATGCGTTATAGTCTCAAACATATGAGTTACCTTTTCTTGTTGGTTTGTATCCATTGTTAGGTTCTTTTGGTGTCCATGTTTTCTTATTCTCTTTCTAGCATTCCTGATATGTATGTCCATTCATTTAGCAGGTAGGAAAATACTTGTCCATATAGGTTTCCTTCTTTGGATTTGTCACCTTGGATCTGCATTCATAAGCCTTGTGTCCTTGCTTATGACATTTTTAACAATTACCAATGAAAGTAGATTGTGATTGAGGAATACCTTTCATTTTGTTTTTGCAAACATTTGAGGTGTGGCCTAGTTTTCCACAGTGATTGCATGACAGCTTCTTGGTTCTTGGAGTTTCATATACATTCTTTTGATCTGATTGATTAGATGAATTTCCATTGTCGGTGTACCCTATTCTTGTGTAGTTCTTGACTCTTCTTTGACCGTCAAGGAAATCATCCATTCTTTTATTGCTATCTTCAGCTTTCTTAATAAATTCATTGTGATGATTCTAAATTCTGACTTCATGCTTTAGTTTCTCATTTTCTTCCCTTAGCTCACCAATGATCTGTATTCTTTCAATGATTTTAGTATTTAATTTGTTTACTTCTTGACTCATAAGAATAATCTGGTTGGTAATCTCATGGTGATGATCAGTAAGTCTTTGAATCTCTGATTCTTTTTCTTATAGCTTCTCTGTTATTTTCCTCATATCATCAATAGCCATGTTCTCTCTAATTCAGCTTTTCTTGAATCATTCATGACATCAATCATTTTTACCATCTGAGTCTCTTGACAGATTTGCAGCATCTTGATTTTCTCTATCATATGTAGATTGAATTCTTGTAGCCTTGTGATCTCTTCTACTGATGTGTCTAAAGCTTTGCTCGTTGATGATTCAACATAGTTGAATTAATCTAGGATCTCCTCTTCTTGATAATATTTTTTATTAAGCCTAGTTGCCATGATCTTTCTTTCATCAAGAAACTTTCTCATGCTTACTCTTGCCTCTTTATACTGCTCATAGTAAATCTGAATTTGCAACTACTCATTCTCAATAGTCTTGTCCAGTCTGTACTTTTCCATTGTGTGGATCTTTTCTCTTAAGTCTTTAAGATTTTCAAGAAAGAGACTTCGCTCTGATACCAATTGTTGGAATTATTGGAATGATGTACTAAGAGGGGAGGGGTGAATCAATACCTCTAAAACTTTTTATGTGGTTGGCCCATTAACCTTTGTGTCATCAGATTTATATATACCTATCTATCTGTTCATCTTTTCTTTTGTATGTGAAGTCATAATATAAGTTATTTACATGTATAAACATTAAAGAAACATACATGAAAGTAAATAACACATAACACATGATATGATATCACAGAAAACTCTTGTTAGGAAGTAAAAACTGCGGTGGGGATGTCTACCCACAAAACTTCACTATCTACAGATAAGAAGGGAGCCGGTAAAGGCTTACAATTGATCACTTTTGATGATCTACCCTGTTAGGAGTATTAGAGTGGATACCTGTTAGGATCTACTTTGTTTGAAGCTTTTGCAACACCATTAGGTGTGCACTCTATTAAGAGATTTATCAAAGAACGGCTAAGTCCACCTTATACAAAAGGATTCCTGTTGTGATGCACTTGTTAGAATGCAACTACAATATAAATGTTGATCTGATAGTGAATGCAATCTCTAATTATTGATAACATATCATGTATAGATTACAATGTATATGTAATCACCTTGAGTGATTGAGTAATACCTTGTCTCTGCTCATCGGTAGCCTTCCTGTGTTCTTGATAACTGGTTTGATCTATTTCTGAACTTTGCATGAATTCTCTTCTTCAACTAAGATGATCTCCATGGCTACTATCATTTATCAACTGATTACAATTCTCTCTGATTACAAATGATTGAACATCTATTTATACTAGTTTCTAGCTCTATTCTTGATTCACGCTTTTCAAATTAACTCTAGATCCAAGGTTTACAACTTGAACTTGATATTTAGTTAGATATGTTTTAGATCCATTAGGATGCTTTAAAACATTTACAATATGCTTGTTTGACCCTCAAGTAAGTATTTAAAATAAGTAAAAACTCTATAAATAGAATTACATTGCTTTATCTAACGTGTAAAGTCAGATCCACTTTTTGTGGGTTCTCTAACTGACTGTCGGTTCTGATGGTCGGGCTGCTCTGTCAGTCTATCGGTCTTACTCTTCTCATTGTTCGTTAGGCACGTCTATACTTAGAATTTTTACGATAGACATTTTGTCTCGTCGGGTATGCTTGTTGTCCATTGGTTATGCTTATACCGATGATGTTTATCATGTTTTTCCCTTTAAGTGTACTAATGGAAAAACTTAATGTCATCATTTTTCATGATATGGAAACCTTTGTGATATTGGTCAGTTTGAATATTAACATGTTTAACTCTCTCAACTGGAGCACTTGTACTATCCTCATCTTTGTAAAGTCATTACAAGACTTCATTGTCTTCTTTCTCAAAGGCTGATGGATCACTTTCTCTCACAAAATGGGAATTGTAATTTTTCGGTGGGTGAGACCTAGAAGGTTTTCTATGTGACCTTGGAGAAGTGGGTAAGTCAAATAATGAAATGAAATATTCCCCCACTCCCTTTTGATGGATTATACATTGTTTCTCAAACTTGTGCATCATTTCACTCATCTTTTGATAATTGGCTTCTTTGGCTTGCTCCCTTTCAACCCTAGAAGGTTTTGAACTTTCTTCCCTTGAATTAGATACATTTACCAAAAGGTCCTTAGGAATTTCACTTGAAAAACTAACCTTATTTTTTCCCTTAGTCGATGTGGATGAGTTAGCTTCATTGTGACTTGAGGTAGAGATGAATTAAATTTTGAACTAGGACTTTCTTCCTTAGTTTCTTCATTGGTTGCACTAGAAGTCGCTCCTTCTCTATTGTGTGGAATAAATAGTTCATGTATAGGTTTCATAATGTTACAATATTGAAAGGGATTTAAGTCTCCCCCAATAGTAATTTCCTCACCCATGTATGGAAACTTGATACATTGGTGATATGTTGAAGGCACCACTTGCATTTCATGAATCCACGACCTCCCTAAAAAGATGTTATAAGTTAACTTCATATCTAGGACTTGAAAAATGATATCCTTTTTTATTAGGCCCACTTGAATGGGAAAAACCACCATTCCTTTGGAAGACCTCTCCTCCTCATCATAAGATTTGATAGTAATTTGCTTGTTTGGATCAATGGATGATTTAGATAACCCTAGAGCTTCAACTAAACTCAAGGTGCAAATGTTTAGACCAGATCCTCCATCAATGAGGACTCTTTTGACACGATGCTTTTGGATCAAGACCTCTATATGCAATGGAAGGTTTTAAGGATGATTTATAGACATATCATCTTGCTTGGAAAAGGATAGAAAATGAGGCGCAATAAGATGACCCACCATGTTTTGAAACATTTCTTCCTCCAAGTTTTTGGGAATGGTCATTTCGACAAGAGCTTTCTCCAAGATTTCCTTATGATTAGGCAAAAGTTTCAATAGCTCCAAGATGAAAACTTGAGTTGGTGTTTTTTTCAATTGATCCACTAAGCTATAGGGCTTTGTTGAAGAAGGTATTTGTTTCGTCACAGTGGTTGCTTGAGTAGGACCAAAAGGTTTAGGATCACTCCCTTGTAAGGTAATCATTTCTACATTCCCCATAGTGATAACATTAGACGTATCTTTACTAGGTTGTTCCTTCACCACAACAACATTGATAGTATTTTCATGTCCTGCCAGGGGATTGATAGTATTATCATAGCTATGGGTAAAGTTGACTTTGTTGTTACCCCTCGAATTATTTCCATTATTGTTAGTATTTGAATATTACCATTTCTCATGTTTGAAGAAAGGTGTTTTGAAGGCTGTGTGATCTTCATTATTTTAGGGTCCTTCCACTTTGATCACTCCATTATCTATGAGGTCTTGTACCACATGTTTCAATCACATATAATTGTTTATCTTGTGCCCTCTATTTCAATGGTATTCACAATGGTTTGAATCACTCCATCATGATGGTTTCACTTGTGGCTCATAGGGTCAAGATTTGGGTAGGTCAATAATTTTATTTGCAATGAGAGTTCTCAACACATTTTCAAGAGGTGTGAATTTCCTTTTAGGTGATGGAGAAAAGAAGGGTTTAGGCTTGTTAGTCTCTTGGTTGTTCCCAAAATTGTTGTTGTTATTTAATGGAACCTTGGGTGCTTGATTCACATTGTTATCTTGGTTTGATCCTTGTGTGATATTGAAGGGAGTGGCTTTTAAGTTGTTTGCTTCCACAACTCCATCATTTACCAAACCCTTGTTGGTGTTCTTGACCCAAAGCTTATTGTTATTAGGGGGAGCTCTATTGTTGTTGTTGTTGTTAAAAGTGTTGTGATTATTGGAATTTTTGTTGTCTTTGTAGAGTTTAATTTCTCCACTTTTCAATAACACTTCCTTTGTTGTGACCCCATTTTCAATTAGGTCTTGGAAAGAACGTGGGCATTGTAATCTCAAATGGTAATTCATTTCCATATTCACGTTGTTTATGAAAATGTCCATCTTTTCCTTCTCAGGGACACTTCGAGGGTATTGAGCAAATATCGCTCTCCATGTTTGTAGGAAAAGTAAGAACCCTTCTCTATCACGTTGTTTAGTATTGCATAAGTTAATCATTGTGACTTCGTGTTTGATGTTATATGAATAACATGTCACAAATTTTGAAGCCAATTCTTCAAAAGTATGTATACCCAAGGGTAGTTTAGAAAACCACTCCATTGCTATACCTCCAAGGCTTCTTGGAAACAATTGCATTAAATAAGTGGTGTCGTGCATGAACTCCAAGCTCAATGCACAAAATTCCCGTAGGTGATCTCATGGATCGGATTCCACCTTGTATTTGTCATACTTGGGAAAAACTGCATTGGTAGGAAATGGTACCATAATTAGGGTTTGTCAAATGGGAAAGGACATAATGCTTCGATCAAAAAAGGTTTAGGAACCCCCATTTATTTCATGTTTTCTAATTTCATTTGAAATAACTTAATTTTCCTATTCATTAAGGTCATTGGATTATCCTCTTCTTCCTTCTTCCTTAATTTTTTTACATCATAATCATGAGGTAATTTGACCCCTGCTTGGGCTAGGTCAAGAAAGTAATTTTATTTATCCCTCTTTAGCAATTTTTCCATAACATTCATGAAAAGGGGATTTTGTATGACTTCATTTATTTGTACCTTGGTGGCTTCATCATCTTGAACATTTCCTCCACCACCTAGGTTATGGTCATTTTGGTTCACACCTCCATTTCTCTCTTCCCTATTTCCTTCATTTTGGTTTTCATGATTCCCATCGTTTAAGTTGTTATGTTTCCATGGTTGATCAAATTGGGATCCATGTTGCCAAATAGGAAGGCCATGTGAATAGGTTCTGTTTCTTTGTCTGCCTCAATGGATAAATGTGAGGAAACAGTTTGGTCACCCAAAAAGTCTTGTCAAAGGTACGTGTCGTCTGGTAATAAGGTGTTTCAAATGTAATGGGACCTCATGAAGGTCGACATTAACATGAATGTTAAAAGTTTTTGGAAACCACCTTATGACCTGATCCTCTTCACAAATTTGAAAATTTAAAAATTAGAGGATATGTTGGCAAGTGATGTTTTTGGTATGGTATGAGACACTTATGGATTGTCATTTATGGAAATACATTTGATATAGTGATCGATTGGAATGAAGTATGGTTTTGGAGATACCGTCTTCAAAATGACTAAGTATAGAACCAAAATTATAGAGTATAACAATATTATTTTGGATATCGAAGATTGTGTATGATGTTTGATGACTAGAAATATTAGATGTGGATACTATAGGATATGTATGACCTACTGTTAAGATCGATTTTTTTTTGGTAATGATCACAGAGAGTTAGAGTGATTTGAAGACATGCAAAGACATCAGAACGATGTAACAAAGCAGCTGGACAATAGTGATGATTAAAGGAGTATGATGTGGACTTCTGACAGGCTAAGTTGGATTATGATTGTGGATAATCTATATTTTGGTTATGTAAGAGTTCAAAATTTGTATTTAATCTTTACATTATTAAATCTATTTTTTTATAGAAAGATGACTATGTGATAATGAATAAGAGAGACAACCAGATGATGAAAAAGATATATAGATGAAGTACATTTTATAAAGAGAAGATATGAAAATATGAAATGAGATGTTTGATGGTAGATGCAAGAGCAGAGGTTGACAGAGATCATTGAAGAGCTATGAATGGAACTATCTAAGCATTGAAGATGCTTGTTTTGTTCATTACTGAGAACACTTTGTAACATAATTTTTTTTGTTGTAAGAGCTGTAAGCTTAGTTTTCCCCTAACAAGGTGTTGTATACCTTTAACAGGGTTGATATTCCTCTAACAAAGAAATTTACTATGTAATATTTAGCTCCTAACATGGCTATGTCTCCTAACAAAGACATTACACTTTAGTACATGCTTGTGGGTACCATCCCCACTGATGTTTTCCCTTGGCCAGGGTTTCCTCGATAACAAATAATGGTGTTATGAGTTTTGTGATGTTTGTTTATGTTCTTTTCATTTCAGAAAGCTTATGGTTTATTTGGAATTGGTTTAAGTTTGATTTAAATTGTTGTAATACTGATTCACCCCCCCTCTCAGTATTACTCAATCCTGAAAATTGGTATCAGAGTTATTGGCCCTAGGGAAAAAAGTCTAACAGCTTAAGGGAGATCAGAATGGATTCAGAAAATTTGCAAGAAAATTTTGAAGCAACACTTGAAGACATTGACAAAGGAAAAATAGAAAATGGTGATTTGAAATTAAAATTAAGAAGAGTAGAAGGCTTTATCAAGAAACTAAAGGATCAGCTTGAACTTTCCAAAAGTCAGAGACAGGATCTTATGGTTCAAATAAAAGAGGATTCAGACAATGATAACTCAAATCAGATAAAGCAACTTGAACAAGAGAACAAGACCTTAAAGCTTAATCATGAGACAATAACTAAAGAGATTGGACAAGAAAAGGATGCTAAGAGTAAAAATAAAGAATATTTGAAGGATGCTAATATTCTCATGGGACAAATGAAGATTAAACTTGATCATTACAAGAACAAGTATCTTGAATTGGATAAATATAATCAGATCATAAAGGGTGAACTTGTTGAAGGAAAGAAACATATTGAGAAACTTCATATGAGAAGTGAATTGATCGATGAACAAAGAGACATACATAAACCTAAAGGAGATATGACTGGTATTGGATTCAATGAAGCTGAATGTTCTAAGAAACAAGAAGAAAAATCTGATGTGAAGATTGATGGAGAAAAACATATTCGTAAAGAACTTAAAGAACAGATTAGACCTTTCAGAGTTAGATTTTTGAAATGTAACAAGTTTGGACACATGAAGAGATATTGTAGAGGTAATACCCCTTTCAAATATTTTTCTAGTTATTGTTTTAATTGTAATACATATGGGCACAAGAAATCAGAATGCGGGAAACTTGATCAATCTAGATATAGACATGATTACACTAGAGAAGAATCAAAAGAAAAGATCACATGTTACAAATGTAATAACCTTGGACACATTACAAGTGTACACACAAAAGTAGTGCACTTCTATGAATCCTTACATGCAAGGAAACTCAAGAATGAGCCCTCACAAATCGATCCATAGCTCTCTATGCATGGAGTTGCAAGATTTGTAAAATTGCTCTC
>MU227648.1:615977-630963 GCA_018584345.1 Thuja plicata | reverse complement strand
TTACAAAGTTTCTCACACAATGAAATTTTCAAAAAGATAAAACCCTCCGATATTACAAGAGCTTCAAATACAAAGATACAAGGCTACATTTTAGGTATTCATCACTCTCTTGCAATAACAGAGGTAACATTTTTAGCCATAGAAGATATAGAAGGTACCCAAAAAGGAAACATAAATAGAATGTATGCAACCATCTCAGGAAGACCTAGGGTTTCGAAAGGACACCAAATCCATACATAAAGGTTTTAGGTTTTATATATTTGAATAAAATTTGCAAAGAAAAATGCCATAACTATGAAATGACAGCATTGAATTCAATCCAAATTTCTTGCAAAGAAACTTTCAAGAAGCTCCCACAAAAAAAAACTTTAATAGCGAACCCTCGGTAGAAAGGATTAATAGTTACATAGAGAAAAGATTCAAAGACTACATTAGATCCATGCAAAATCTATAGGGGACCTCTATGATAACAGTAATTTTACAAAGATTAGCAAAAATGGAGTGTGTGCCCCTTACCTGTTGTGCGAAATTGCAGCACACGAACCCGTCTCCTCTCGCCAAAAGCACTTTGGCACACGAAATCGATCGTAGGCAATGAAAATTGTGTTTAACACTATTCCTTTTTTTTTTCTATATAATCCTGTGTTTGTCAATATTTTGACATTTCTTCTTAAACTTAATATATGTTGATATTTCGACATTTTCGGGAGCATAAACAAAAAAAAATAGTTTTACAAGACAAATTGGCCTGCCGTCGAAAAGTTTGGTCTAAAATATAGGCCTAATGTACTAGTGAGGGGACCATGGGTTTGATAGACCACTTTTGGGTGATTACATTTTCCCCTCTTTGACTAATGTGTGATCGATCTGGGAACACATTGGGTCAAAGAACATTTGAAGGTTTGATTGAATCTAGAAATATCTTGATGTGAAGTGATGAAACTATCCCACAGATCAGAAACCGATTTCAAACTTGATCAAATGAAGACCGATTGAAGATTTGAAGATATCAACTCCAGACTTGATTGAGCAAAGACTGAAAAAGAGGTCAGCTCCAAACTTGATCAAACAAAGACTGGTAAGGAGATCTAAAGATATCAGCTCTGGGATTGATTGACCGAAGACTGATAGAAGAATCTGAGCATTCATTTTGATGTGAAGCGATGAAACTAAATGTCCGTCCTCCAAGAAAATTTTCTGATTTAAGATTAAGTTTGAATGATGAACCAACTTGATGTGGTGCGATGAGACTGATTGTCATTTGATTGATTGATTGGGATAATTGACTTGATATAGATCCTGATGAAGCTAATTACCAGATTGAGGGGAGTTCTTAGATTGGTATGGTGAGATAAATCTGATATGCCCCTAGAGCTTTGAGATTTGATGCGCAATGATGAGAATCACTTGATTAGATCTTTACTTGAGTCAGGGTATGATGCCCCTAGATTAATCTTGTTGATGTAAATCAAATTTTTTATATAGTGGTACTGCCCCCTCGGGAATGAAATCAAAAGGAGGGGAGACACAAGCCTGATAGATTGAAAAACATTAGAGAATTTGAGATGCGAGCTTGTCTGAGGTCTGGTTGATTGAGTTTGACCAAAATTGACTTAAGTTGACCTTTTGGATTGGAGAGGGAAATTTAAAAGGAATTTGATCAAAAGGAATCTCGAATCAGAATCATGTGAGGAAAGCGTCAACAATCAACTGCATTTTTTAAAATTAGGTTAAATTGCTTTTTTGGGGATCAAAACTTTATTGGATTTTGATTTCAGTCCTGAAAATGGATTTAGAGTGGTCCAATTAGCTAGGGGTGCAATTTTCATGTCCATAGGAGCATTTTGAAAATTAGGTCAAATTTATATAAGGCCTGAAGGGGTCATTTTCACCAACAACCTTTTGAGTTTCGAGGAGCTTCTTTGAGAAAAAATGGTGGTCCCAGTCTCTACTCATCATTTTAAGTGCATGAAGAGGTACAGACACCCCAGAGATTACCCGCCACCTGTAAGTAGTCGATAAACTTCATCTGTGCATGTTAATTTTTCCTGTTTTGGTTGATTTGTCATCTTTTTTCCACATTTTTTACTTTTCACCCACGTATTTTCATATGATGTTGCAAAAGGGCTCATACAACAATCTACCAAAAATTCTTCTGCCATCTGGGGACCTTAGATTTCTTGCATGGGCCTTACCCATCCGTCGCATGACAATATTCAAGCCTGCCCTTTTTTTTGTCTGAGACTATATAATCCATCATATGATATTGTTTCATCATATGACCCGTAATCCTGTGTCGTATGAAATTTAGGGGCCATTTTAATCATTTCTTCCTTTTTTCATATGGGAATAGAGATATTTTTTGCCTGACTTGGTTGTCCAGTTGTATGTTTGACTTGCGTAGTAGTCTGTTTGTGAGCTTTTTTATTACATTATAGTGATTTTACTTTGATTTGATGCTGATACTGATGTCATTTCTATTGCTTGTCTTCATACAAGTGAAGTTGCCTGATATCCAGTTTAGATCCACGTATCTAGCCACCATGCAGTTAGTACGTGGCCTATCAGATGATCAAAGGGAACATGTCCGAGCCTATGGTCTCTCCTGGTTGTTATAGATGCCTAATATTTGGGCGAACTACAGGATGCTGACCGTGCTAGTGGAGATATTCCACAGCGAGGACAACATGTTTGAACTATCAATTTGGGGAGATGACCATCACTCCCAAGGATATTTATAGGATTCTATGGATTCCTTTTGCTAGAGTGCGTGTGGAGTATGATTCCACACCTTTAGTCAGTGTTTGGGCACTAGATCAAGTGTATCATAATCCATTGATCATAGATAGATCACTCGCCTAGGACACATTATTAGAGAGCTATGGAGAGAAGTGGCCTTTGGAGTGTGCTCTTGATGGGTTCATTAGTGGTTTCCTTATGGTCGATCAATCACAGCAAGGCTTCTTGTGTGGATGGTCTCAGACACTAGAGTGTTTGATTACGTAGCCTACGCAGCTTGGTTGGGGTTAGTGCCTCTTAGCATAGATGTACCATGAGATGCATGAGGTTACTTATAGAGGTATGCAGGGTATGGCTGCAGAGTTATGGTTTTGCAGATATGGGCCTGAGAGCATCTCCCAATATTTAGACCTATCATAGTGGATACACGATAGGGAGGGAAACCCTATGTATATAGATATTTAGGTTTCATCACACAACCCTTTCTGGGCAAGATAGATTACTGGAGGTGCCAGCTTGATGAATTGAGCTTGGTTACATGGTGAACTTATTTGTAGGTAGAGGTCTGGGCCGAATGGAGGACAGTTCGTTAGGAGTTATTTGTTTCATGCCCCTTTTTGGGCAAGACCTCATTGGTGATAGAGAGATTCACATTGTCGTGGGTGCTAAGGCAGTATGGTCATGTTCAGAGTATCTACACATAGTACACTGCCTATTCTCAATTTCTAGACAAGGAGCACAAAGGTTGGTCTCACAAGTAAGATTTGTCTTTGCATATTCTTATTCTTCCTTTAGTTCTTAGTAGATATCTTAGACTTTATAAATCATATACTAAGTAGTTAATATGCCATTGTGCAAGTTATGCCTTGTTTTGTGCACTCAGGAGCTCATGGAGCTCAATCGACCATCGTGGGATTACTTGGAGGGAGTGGCAAATGCGGGGGTCACTCTGGAGTATCATGACCATCTATCTCGGTATCCATTTCCTAGATTTACATATCCGACAGAGAGAGTGCCTAGGATCGATGAGGATTCCCCAGAGAAGGCACCTGTGGTAGATGCACTGATCGCGCCATAGAGAGCACCTCAGTGGCCACCGGGGAGGATTCCTACTCAACCAAGAGTAGGATCAGAGGCCGGTCCAAGCACAAGTAGGACACCAGGGTTGGGGTGACATAGAGATAATAGGGAGATGGACACCCTTGGATCAATTGGAGGATAGGTGCTAGCCACATAGGTTGTAGAGGAGGAGATGCTAGATGTGTAGACCGAACTAGGGATAAATGATGTAGTTAGGGTAGTCTGGAAATGCCGAGAGGCATGAGAGGTTGCAGAGAAGGAGGGACCACAAGCAAAAGAGGGTCCTCTGAGAGAGCCTCAAACAACTTAGGATGTGATCAGGTTATTGAGGACATGACTGCGAGCTTCTCAGACACAGCTAGCAGTGGCACAGTCTCAGATTGTAGAGCAAGATTGAGTGATTGCATGGCATGAGAGAGTGATTGCAGGCCACAAGGAGAGAGTTCAAGATTTATAGAGTGAGGTGACATTTTAGATGAGTAGGGAAGCCTACTATGTTGTAGTGTATACTGCAGTAGTTCCTAGGGCACAACAAGTGTCATCATATTTAGAGTATTTAGCATGATCTGAGGGAGAAGGCCCTCCATCTAGGACAAATGCTCCTCTACACCCATCGCTTGATGGTGGTGAGGGAGGAAGCAAGACTTGATTACCCCTCTTCTATCTTATCCCATTCTTATTTTTGAGATACAGATGATTGTACATGATTCATTTGCACTGAAGGTGCACATTTTTTCTTGATATTTATGAGAGCACATCCTTTTGTATACACTGAGAAATTTGATATATATATATATATATATACACACGAAGATCCTTTGTGGTAAACATGTTGTCATGTTTGTATCTCTTGTCATATATCTTGTACAATCTTTGATGTTGTATGCTTTTTGTAGCTTAGATCATAGATGATAGTTGTACATCATGCATGCTTTTTTTAATCTTGCACTGAGTATATTTCATGCTCTTGTTCATGTTACTGACCCTTGTGTGTATAGATGAATAACCTTAAAGAGATAGAATTTAGTTGATTGCGTCAGAAAAGGATAGAGGAGCAACTAGTTATAGGGATAGTTCCATGTTTATTTTATCTAATGGAGTATGTTACCATGCTATCATGCAAGCCTAGAAATGCAACCTACGATGTGAGTCAAGTCACCGATTTCTTTAGTCACAATATTTTCATCATTTGGACATTTGGGACAACAGAGTCAATACAATCCCCACAGGTACCAATGGAACCATAAGGATATGAATACGACTCTTCATCGGATAGATGTGAGAAACAAATGTAAGAATCTAGGAAAGAGAGCTGAGATGACCTGAACACTATTTCTAGTTGATATAACAAAAGTATACTAGAATCGAGGCATTCAGAGCCAAGATAACCATGAGTGTGCTATTTTTGAAACAAGCTAAATAACAGACATGGAGATAGGACTAACCTCACCTTATGGTGCAAGAGAGTAGGATCTAGGGATGTGTGGCTGATCCACCTGAATGCGGAAGCTCTTACCACATACACCCTACTATCTTGACATAAGGATCATTGGAACTACACCAACAAGTAGAAATCAAAGAATACATAGGAAATCATTGATAACAAACAACATATAAAAAAATTGTCAATAATCGCTCAGTCTGTTTAGCTTATTTGATGAGGGTGTTGATGAACATTGTCGTATTGGTTTATTTGTGTGTTATTGTGCGTATGTTATCTGATGTTTTGTTGAGAAAAATAGATTTGTCTGAAATGGGAGTGTTGAGAAACAATGTTAATTAAGGTGTTGAAAAACACCAATGTGTTAGTGGCAAACTGTCCAGAGAGGGAGACCAATTATGAGGACTTGACAGGTTGATTGACAAAAGGACAGGAGGCCTATACAAGACCTAAAGATGGCTTCAATCAGTGAAGTGAGGATTGAATTGATGTGATAGCTCAGAAAAGTATGAAGATCATCCCACATATGAGATGAGCCAAGCTATCTGTTGATAGATGGAGTGCTAGGTTACAAGTGGCGCCTATTGCCAGGTTTTCACCACTTGGTAGAGATTCTATTTTTGCTACCAAGGCGTATGTTTCCAAGTTATCACCAAGGCACTTTTTTTTTCAATTTTTTTGTATTTTGTATTTTTCTAATTTTTTTCTTTCTTTTCTTCTTTTTTGATTTTTTTGATTGACTTATCAAGGCGCATGTTTGTCAGGTTTTCACCAAGATAGTCATTTTTGCAGGACTTTTTCCAAATGTTTTTGGTCTTTTTAGCTTTTAGCTTTTTTTTAAAAAATATTTTGTTAGGATCATATATGTATGTACATGTTGCTGACCAACAAGAATGCTCAAGCATAGAACTTCTTCAGGTGGAGAGTATTGATGGGATCAATAAAGGTATCCCCTTCTGGAGTTGACAGTTGATAGGCCCCAGAGCCAAATGCTGTGGTGATCACAAAGGAACCTAGCCAGTTGGGTTCAAATTTTCCCTTTTGTTCACGATGTTGTTGATTTTTAGGATTTTCCTTTAGAACAAGGTCTCCAACCTGAAATTCTCTATGTCTCACTTTCTTGTTGTAGCCTCAAGACATTCTCTTTTGATAGACCCTTAGATGGTCGAATGCTTCTTTTCTATGTTCATCAAGTAATTCTAGTTCCTGAAGTCTAGAAATTTGGTAATCTTCATCGGTAATGAGTCCATGCAAATTGACTTGAAGCGAGGGTATTTCTATCTCAATGGGAAACACAACTTCTGCACCATACACTAAGGAAAATGGCATTGCCCCTATAGGTGTTCTAATGCTATTTCTGTAAGCCCATAAGGTTAGATTGAGTTGAAGGCACCAATCCTTCCCAGTCTTACTTACTATTTGATGCAAGATTTTCAAGATGTTCTTATTGGAGGCCTCAACCTATCTGTTCCCTTGAGGGTAGTAAGTAGAAGAACAGTGCTGAGTGATTTTGAATTTGTCACAAAGTTCATCCATGTATTTATTTTTAAATTTTCCCCATTGTCTATCACAATAGATGAAGGAATGCCATATCTACGGATGATATAATTGAGGATAAACATGGATACTTTCTTGCATGTAGCTTTGATCAAGGGAACTTCTTCAACCCAGTTTGTGAAGTACTTAGTTGTAGTGATAATGAATTTATGTCCTCCAAAGGATGAGGGATAGATTTGCCCAATCAAATCAAAGGCCCATTGCTGAAATGGCCAGTGAGTAATAAAAGGTAACAGCTCGCGTGCAGGAGTGTGAATTAGGTTACCATGAGTTTGACATTTCTTTCATGTCTTGGAAAAATGTATGACATCATTTTCCATAGAGGGCCAGTAGTATGTTGCTTGTAAGTGTTTCTTAGCTAAAGAAATATCATTCGAATGAGATCCATAGACACCTTTGTGGACTTCCTCTAGTGTGCATTTAGACTTGTCATGTTCTAGATACCTAAGGAGAGTACCATTGAGACCTCTTTTATAGAGGTCGTTAGCCATGATTAAGTAACGGGATGCATTCCTTATAAGGTTTATTTTTTCATTTCTACATAGGTTATGTGGTAGAGTTTCATTTTGGAGGTAAGAGTAGATATAAGTGTAACAAGATAAATTGGTACCCACTAAGGAGAAAATGACTTGGGATTCTAGGGAATCATAGGCATGATAGAGGAGTTCTTCCACTAGGAATTCATAGTGAGAGTGATGTTCTTCAAGTTGTAGTATGGAGGCCAAGGTGTCCATAGCATCAACCACTTTGTTTTCTTCTCTTGGTATCTGTTGGAAAGTAACAAATACAAAATACTTCTTAAGAGTGTCAATCATCCATTTATATGGTAGCAATTTATCATCCTTTGTCTGGTACTGGTCATTGACTTGATTGATTACCAACTGTGAGTCACCATAGATATGCAATTCAGTAATTTTCCACTCAATATCCATCTTTAAACCATTTTCTAAAGCTTCGTATTCCACAATGTTGTTAGTGGATGAGAACATCATTTTGTAAGCTTTTGGGATCTTATATCCTTACGGTGTGATAAAGAGGGTTCCAGCACCAACTCCTTATTGTGTAAAGTATCCATCAAAGAACATTGTCCAGATATGTTCTATAAGGTGAAAAATAGCTTCATTAGGAAATTCTATCAGCAGTGGTCATGTATCTTGCAAAGGAGCATTGGCAAGGTGATCAACAATAACTTGTCTTTTAATTGATTTTCTGTCAATTTATTCAATGTCAAATTTGTTGAGGATCATAACCCATTTAGCCAACCTTCCGGTGAGAGTTTCTTTAATCAACAGATAATTGAGAGGATCTATTTTAGCAATGATCTTAATAGAGTGTGCTAGCATATAGTGTCTTAGTTTTTGAGAAGCAAAAACAACAGCAAGGAAAACTTTTTCGATGATAGTGTAGTTATGATCGTAAGATACCATGGTTCTACTTATGTAGTATATAGCTCTTTCTTTTCTTGCTTCATCTTGTTGCGCCAACAAAGCTCCTAGGGATGTGTCTATAGCTGAGATGTAAAGAAGAAGAGGCTTTCCTTGAATAGGCGCCATCAGTATGGGTGGATTAGCAAGTTATTATTTTATTTGTTGGAAGTGGTTTTCATACCCTTCATCCTAGTTGAAGGTAACTCCTTTGTGCAATGTTCTTGTAAAGGGTTGTTCTTTATCTACAAGTTGGGATATGAATCTTCTGATGGATCAGAGTCATCCTTGTAGAGTCCTAACCTGACTGATGTCGTGAGGAGTTTGCATATCTATTATTGCCTCTACCTTTTCAGGATCAACCTTAATTCATTTGGCTGAAACAATGTATCCCAACAGCTTTCCATAAGTTACACCAAAAGCACACTTCTTAGGATTCAATCTAAGCTTGAACTATTACATTCTATCTAGAATCCTTTCTAAATATTCTAGTTGATTATCCCTTCAAGTTGATTTGGCCAGGGTGTCATCTACATAGTCCTCCATGTTTTTATGCATCATATCATGGAATATAGTGGTCATATCTCATTGATAGGTTGCTCCAGAATTTTTAAGGCCAAAAGGCATGATGTTCCAATAAAACGTGCCCCAAGTGCAGGTGAAAGAAATTTTCTCTTTATATTCAGGAGCTATTCTTATTTGATTGTAGTTGGAAAAGCCACCCATTAGCGAGTACATCTCATAACCAGCCGTGAGATCCAAAATCATATCAATGTTAGGCAATGGGAAGTCATCCTTGGGACAACCTTGTTTAGATCCCTGAAGTCTGTACAAAATTGAATGGACTTGTCATGTTTAGTCATAGGGACAATGTTAGAAATCCAATCCGTGTAAGCTATAGAACTAATGAATTTAGCCTTCAGTAGCTTCTCTAATTCTGCTTTGACTAATAATGCCAGATGAGGATGCATCTTTTGTTAATCTCTAAGTTCTGTTGATGATTAGTGACCAACACTTAGTCATTCACTTAGGTAGTTTTAGTTGGCTATCACTGTGGCTGAGCTAAAACTATGCAAAGTCGAGCAACATTGCTGAGCAGTATTCAATTTGCCTAGTTACATTGCTGAGTTGAGTTACATTGCCGAGCCGAGTAGGATACAGAGATGTTAAGTGCCAAGCGACAGAGAAGTCAAGTGCTGAGCAAAATAGTTTTTGTATACATGTCTGGAATGATTCAAACTTTGAGGATAAGTGATCAGGCTGACTTCTATAAGCTTTTTGGGCCGACTGATGTATGCATTTAATATTCTTCTTCGGAGTTAGTTATGCATTTAATTGTTTTATCCTATGCATGATCTATTGTGTACATTAATTTTAATACCATCAAGGTATAGGTATTAGATCTTGATCATTGATCTAGATCTCGCTATCAGACTTGAACGGATATATTAGATTGCTTATTAGATTGCTTCTAAACCCTATTGTGTGTGTGCAAGAGAGAAGAAGAAGTGTGTGGTGATTTCATTCTGAAGTGAAATACACATAGGGTTATTTTGATAAGAAGTAGAGATCAAGCAGAATGACAACACAGTGAACAACAAAGTAAAGTTATATCAGATTGTGAGATCATAGAAGGTACAGGAAAGAGGAGATCCATCATCAGCATCTGAGTGCATAACAAAGGATCAATACTTGAGACATTCTAATCATTGTATCAAGTGAAAATCTCTTAACAAAGTGGTTCTAGCAGACCTTTCTAAATCTCCTAACAGAGTGCTTACTTTATTGTAAGTTGAAATCCTTTCACAGGGTAGATTGTAATGATCTTTAGCTCTTAATCAGGCAGACCTTTAATAGGGTAGATTGCATTTTGTAATAAACTTTTGTAGCCTTAACAGGCACACTTTATTACTACAGTAGTGGAGAATTTTGTGGGTTTCATCCCCACCCTAGTTTTACCTATTTGGGTTTCTGGGTTACCATGTTCTTGTGTTATGAGTTATTTATTTCATGGTGTGGATGCTATCTGATATTACATTAGATTCATATATGTATGAATGTGGATCAGTTTTTTTAAAGTGTTTAATTTTGAAGATCTGATTCACCTCCCCCCCCCCTCTCAGTATCTTGCTTTCCCATTATTGTATTTCCAACATCTTTTGAAGCTTTTGTTTGACTGGTTTGATTCCTGAAGCAATTGATAAATGATGCATAATCAAGTCTGTGTCCAACCCTAGCATATCTAAATAAGACCAAGCAAAGTTGATTTTCTTTTTCGTTAAGAATTGAACAAATTCTTTTTTTTTTTTTTTAATTTCTCATATAAAGATTGTGCTAGGTAGATGACCTGAGGTGCCTCTATTGTTCTCAGATTCATTGCTTGTGTTGGTTCTATCAAAATTGATGATCTTTCTTGAAGATGACTAGGGAGGAGTTCAAGTTCCCCATCCTTAGGTGCCTCAAAAAGGTTTTCACCATTGGATATGCCTTTTTTTTTTTTTTACCATTACATCAAGGGGTTAGCAAAACATGATATTCAAATCACAAAACTAAAAACCCTTGAAATCAGCCTATTGCTTCCTATTTGAAGCGAGTGTGATTCTTGTAGTTGTCCATTAGATTGGACATAGAGAAATCAGTGACTTAACTACTCCAAAATGGAAGATTCAATGCAAATGAGAGGGAGCAAGATGCATAGACTTGCATACTTTGCTCTTGAAAGCTTAAAAATGAAAATGCATGAACTAGCAAACTAAATGCATAAAATTGTGAGGAATAGAACTAAGATGCAAGACTAAGATACCACATGAGAATACAAATGCATCTATATTAATCTAAGAAGGAAACTATCATGTCATCTAATGTTGGGAAATGAATCTAACAATGCAAGAAATGCAATAAACTAGCATGAAAGCAAAGAACTAACAATGCACTAAATAACTCTAAAATGAAAATAGCATAGTAATTTTACTCTAAATCTTCTAGTTATGAATGAGCAAGGGAGATATCCCTTTTATAAGATATTCCAAGAAATGGGTGGTTGAGATTAAGAGGAAAAAGAAATTGATCAATGGTGGAGATGCAATTCCTCTCAATTCATGTGAGATGAAGGGGTGATTTGGATTGGTCAACTTTGTGGAGAATAAGACAAATTTGGTATTTTCTCCCTTTTATTTTTTTTATTTGATTTTTTAGTGCACACCCATGTGTGAATGGGTTCACTTTTTAAGACTTAAGACTTTTTGATTTCATCCCAATGTTTTATGCTTTTTGGGTTTAGGCTTTGATGCTTGATTATTTGATTCAACAAGTTAGGATTAAAATTATATAAGAAAGTTTGATTAAATGCTCAATAATTTAGAGTCTAGAAATAATATCTTAGATTTAGGATTTATTAAGACCAAATATTTAAGAAAAGGGGTCATGGATTTTCTAGACCATTTTTGGGTGATTACAGAACTCACTAGGCAGTAGCTACTTCTCATATATCATTGAAAATGAGAGACTGATACCTTGGGATGAACTTGTGGCCAAATTTGGTATACCCCTAACCCAATGGAAGACATAACCTACTGTTAGAGAGGCATTATCTTCACTCAACCTCCCTAGAGAGACCTCAATTGACTCTGACAAATTAGACCTCATCAAGTGGAGTGATGGCACTCCAATATGGAATAACAAATCCAAGGTAGTTTACAAGATACTTGCAGACACAAATACCATTTATGAACACCTAAAAGTTAAATGGAATATGAACTTAGACCCCAACACATGGACTACATACCTTGGAAAAATGTGGCACACCTCTGCTGAACCTGAAGTACTCTGTTTTATGTGGCATTGTCTTTTGCATAGGTTTCCTATTAAGAAACTCTTTGGTGAACTTAACTCTTTCTCTTACTGCTCTGAACCCGAAACTATCTTATATACTTTCTTTGACTGTCAATTCATTGTTGTTGTATGGAACATATTTGGGCTAGCACTAAACATAGACTTTCATATAATAGATATCCTTTCTGGGACAATGATGGGACTGGATAAAAGATACAATATTTTCTGGGCTACTCTTTCCTTTCAAATTCTTTGGCATTTATGGAAGCATATGAATGATGATATTTTCAATAGTAGGAGTATATTTCTCACTGAGTCTCTGTGGAGACTCATATATACTCATGTTGCCTCGCAGGTTACTATGATCCTACAGGTCAAGGAACAACAAGCTCAGAAATTTTTCAAGGATGTCATGAATGTGTTAGACAGGGAGCAAGTCACATGGAAAATAGCATCCAAAGCTGAAGGTGACCAAGACTTTGAGGTCACCTTAGGACAAATGCTACAACAAATTAAGGACTAGAAGAAAAGGACTGAGAAGCAGGAAGGAATAGGAGCAGAGATGGTGCAGGGAACACGACAGGATGTGGCATTGCCAAGGGGAGCACTGAAGGTACTGGAACATAGGTTGAATCAGGCCAAGGGCCACAGGTGCTGGGAGTGCAGATAGAAATTAGCAATGAAGACTGAATCAGAACAAGGATCACAAGATCAAATTTCCCAAGATCAGACTACACAGGCTCCTGGGGACTCATTATTTTTACTCCCATTGTAGCTTTCCCTCCACTTCCCCAGGTGGCCTACTTTTCCAATCCATATAATGTCATCTTACACGATGATCTGAGACTCAAATGGGTAGACCATGAATTGCCATGGACAACCTGATTCCCCAGATAGAGCAGGGCTATAGATATCCTAGGTTATGATATGGTGATGATAATTTTTTATTAACTAGATGATGCATGAATTATGAATCCCTCGTTTGTAAGGAAAATTGTAATTTTTGTAAGATGGTTACTGATGTAAACTCTCGGTAATTTTATAATTAATATAATGATAGTTAATAGAAAAAAGTAACTATTAAATTATCAAATTTCGAAATAAATATTTATATTACAAGGAACTTACGTAGTAAAACTAAATTAAATTATTTAATAAAATACTTGCAGATGTACCTGTATGCATTTTAGAGATTAATATTATAGATAGGTGGATTATGTTATATGAGTAATTAAAATTAAGTTAAATTGGAAATGAATTAGCAAACGAATCTAAAATAATAAAATAATATGAAGTGTATCATCGTTCTTTTGACTCTTGGACTAAATGGGTGATTTAATTAAACATTAGTAATTTTAAATGGTCCTATATTAAACTTAGTTTATGTGGAAATTCTAGAGTAAAATGGTTAAAATTAATCTAACTAGACACTTTTAAAAGTAACTAAATGTTTAATTTATCAATTTTAAATGGTTATGATTGGGAACTCGTGGTTTGAAAATAAATTAAGATTTTAATAAAATATATAAAGTGTATTAAATGATTAATAGTAAAGTTAGACAATTTGGTTAAGCAATCATTGTTAAGAGATTAAATTAGTGACTGTTTTTATAACGTGTCTTTATTAAGGGATATTAAACCATGATTCTAAACAAGCTACTATATTATTATACTCTCAATTAAATCATAATTAAATGGTTCAATATAAAGTAAATAAAATTAAGTATCCTTTTAAATCAATTTTAGAATAGACAAATTCTTATAGTCGAACTCAGTATTAAGATATTACTTGAAATTTGAGCATGTAACTTTTAGGTTGTTAAAATATTCAATTCAATCTAAAACATTAAGGCAATTATTAAATCCTACGGGAATGAGTAAATGTTTAAAGGATTTTCATGAAACATAATGTTGTAGGATTATTAGTAGCTATTTTACCTTCAAACTCATTTTAGTGAATAATTATAACTTAATCTAAAAATGGATATCAATACCTTAATGTAGTATTCATGTCCCTTTGTCACCAAATCTAGTGAGGTCTTATCCATCGATATGAACAACAATGCTAGTGCATCATTTAATTTATTCCCCTCACATTTTTTTATATTGAGTAAATGTTGATTAGATGGTTAAACATTGTAAACTGGAAGACTTAGAAAATTGTTGGAAATGAGTTGAGTAACTGAGAGGGGAGGGGTGAATCAATTACCACAAAAAGAAATCCAAGTCCCTTAGATGCCTTAAACAAATTTATCACTATTTCTCGGTTAACACTGATATTCTACTGTCACTCGGTTAACATAGAAAATATTAATATTTTAACTGTGATTATCCTTTAGTGATTAATTGCAGAAACATAAACCATAAAGAAAATAAATTTACATAGATAACACCAGGATTTAACGTGGAAACCCACTATGGGAAAAACCATCAATTGCAACTAGTCACTATTTTTCACTCTTCTAAAGTGAGCCCTGTTAGGAGCCAACCCTATTAAAGGTTACAATAACACAGTGTTAGGTGTGACCCTGCTAGAGGATTTAATCACCCTATAAGGAGTGGCCTTGTTAGAGGTCTTCAAGCACTTCAATATAGAAATGTCACCTTGTGAGAGGATTTACAAGAGACTGTTAAGTCTACTCTGTTAAGAGATTTAGATCATTTCTACAATTGTTAGAGAGTAACAATGGATTGACCTATTTTGATAAGCAACTGTCCTTGCTGATTCAGATCTCTGTTATGGCTTTGATTACTTGAACCTCACTGATTGAATATTCTTTTGTAGCTCTGTATGTTCTGTCCTCAACCAGAATCCCATCTGATTTTGCCTCCACACTTCATATCATAAAACATATATCTTTTCATATCACACACACTTATTCAATCCAAACTTGACCTTATATATATATATATA
>MU227648.1:545370-583126 GCA_018584345.1 Thuja plicata | reverse complement strand
TCAAATCCTCCTCCAAAATTGCTCTCCAAACCTGCAACATAACAATACTATGAAAACCTAATATGAAAATGAGAAAGAGAGATTTCCTTATAAAGAAAAGTGAACGATTGAGATTAAGAGGCAAAAATAAATAATCAATGGTTGAAATTAAGAGGCAAAAACCCACCACTTAGGAGGATGTGATGAAAAAGATATTTTATTTAATTTATTTCCTTTTTCATCAAATAAAGTTATTTAAGTGGGGATTTTTATTTATTTAATTAAAAGAGGGGTTTTCTTTCAATTAAATAAATTAGAAGAATTTAATTTAATTAAATGGGAGGAATTTAATTTAATTAAATAAGATGAATTTAATTAAAAGGGAGATTAAATCTTTTAATTAAATAAGATGAATTTTATTTAATTAAAATAGAGATTAAATCTTTTAATTAAATAAAAATGATCAAACCTTAGCAAATATTGAAATAATTGAGTAATTGAATAAATTACAATTTGATCAAGGAAATTGATTTGAATTGAAAAAGTTCCAAAGCATTGATTCAGAAATTTGATAAAATGATAAAATAATAAAATGGGGCCCAAAGTCTAGGCGACCATTTTAGGGTGCATACAACCTTTAACAAGGTTTTCTCTTAACGGGGATCACTTCAGAAGAGTGAAAATTTGGGGTACCGGTCCCAGTGGTTTTTTCCCTTAACAGGGTTTCCACGTTAAAAATGCATGTGTTATGTGTTTATGTTTCATTACTTTACTATTTTACATTTCACATATGCAATTCTAGATTGATCAGTATACTATGCATATTTAATGTGTTTCGGTAAATAGATAACTGCTTATCGGTAATCATAAAGAAGAAGTTTTAACAAAGCAATCTGACAAGTAGAAAACTGATATAAGTATTTCAAGGCATTCATCTTGTAGGACAAAAGATAACTAGAGGCATAATCTATGGTTATAAGTTTTAAGGGTTGATTTAAGGATTAATTTTTGAGGCTACTGATTCACCCCCCCTCAGTTATTACTAACAATTGGTATCATAGCTTGTGTGCTTAGAAGGAAGGTTTCAAGACCTAAGCTAAAGATCACAAGATGAACAGACGAGATGTGCCCAAGTTGAACAAAGACAATTTTGCTTCATGGAAGAGCAAAATAAGAATCCACTTATTAGGTATTGGTAATGATGTTACTCAATACTTATATGTTGAATATGTGTTTCCCATAGGTGTACGAATAGTTGAACAAATGAGAGAGAAGCATGAGCATAACTGCATCATGATAGAGCTTGCTTCCTCACTCTTTGATGCTAAATTTGAAGATGTCAAAACCTGCAAGACTGCAAAGCAGATGTGGGACAAATTTATGCTTGTACATGATGGTGACAAGAATGTCTTAAGAGCCAAGGCATAAATCCTTAGAGGAAAGTTTGATGATCTCAAAATGAAAGAAGGTGAAAACATCACACAGTACAACACAAGAATCAAAGAGGTAGTCAATGCTATCCGAGGAGTTGGAGGTGTACTAGATGAAGATACAGTGGGAAGTAAAATTCTAAGAACCTTACTACCTACTTACGCTATTAGAGTATCTTCCATACAAGAAATGAGAGCAGTAGAAAATAGAAATGTTACTCTAGATAGTTTAATTAGAAGACTGATTTCATTTGAGATGAATAACTTTGATAATAGTGTCTTACCAAACATAGAGTTTGCATTCAAATCTTCTATGAGAATAAATAAATAAAGTCATAAAAACACTATGAGAAAATATAGTGATAGTGAAAGTGAAGAAGAAAATCTTGATGAAATTGAAGCACTTATGACTAGAAGAATGCAAAGAGGCAAAGGTAAATTACCACTTGTTTATTTTAATTGTAAAGAGATTGAACACTTTGCTGCAAGATGTCCTAACAGAAGAAAAGATGACAAAAGTAATGACAGATCATTTGAAAAGAAGTCTGACAGAGGTGATTATAGAAGCTACCGACAATCAGAAAGAAGAGATACCCAAGACTACAAGGACAAAGGAAAGAAGGCCAGTTACCTAGAAAAATACAAAGATGAAGATACTAACACCGAATCTGATGAATAAATTGAGATGGTGTTTGTAGCAGTGAAATATGATTCAAATGATGATGAAGAAAGGTATGTAGAAACAACTCTCATATCTAAAGTTAGTAAAAATGATGTTTGGATCATAGATAGTGGCTGCACACACCATATGACCGATGACAAGAAAAAGTTTGAGACTTTTGAATACTATAATGGTGGTTCAATAAGAATGGGTAATGATACACCTTGTCCAGTTGAAGGTAGAGGAACCATAATGTTGAATAACCAGATAAAATGTGAAAATGCTTATTGGGTAAATGGATTGAATTATAATCTATTGAGTGTTTCTCAGTTGAATAATGTAGGTCACAGAGTAGCATTTGAAAATAAGAAGGCAAAGATCTTCAATAAATTAGAAAATCTGATTGGTACCGGTGAGCAGACAAAAGGTAACTTATTCTATCTGAATGATACTGACACCACTTATTTGATTGCTACAAATGAAGACATATGGTTGTGGCACAAAAGATTGTGTCATGTGCACTTTGACAACATGATAAAGATAAGCAAAAATAGAAATGTAAGAGGCTTACCAATGATGACTAAGCCCAACAACATCATGTGTAAGAATTGTCAAAAAGGTAAGATGACAAAGTCTAGTTTCAAAAGCAAAACCCATACATCTGATACAATTCTAGAATTAGTCCATACTGATTTATGTGGACCCATTAGGACAAAGAGTTATTATGGAGATAGATATTTTATTCTCTTTGTTGATGATTTTTCTAGAATGATGACAGTTATGTTTCTAAAAGATAAATTAGAAGCATTCAAGATGTTTAAATGGTACAAAGAAATGGTTGAGAAACAAAGTGGTAAGGAACTAAAATTCTTAAGATCAGATAGAGGAGGGGAATTTATTTTAGATGAATTCACTAACTTTTGTAATGATCTTGGAATCAAAAGATAGGTCTCTGCACCAAGAACACCATAGAAAAATGGAATTTCTAAAAAAAGGAATAGATCCATAGTTGATTGTGCAAGGACACTGATGATAGAGAAAGGGATCACCCAAATCTTCTGGAGGGAAGCTATCAATACTACTGTTTACACATTGAACATAGTACAATTAAAGAAAGACACCAAGAAGACACCTTATGAGCTTTGGTATGGTTACACACCCAATGTAAGTTACTTCAAAAATTTTGGTAGTAAATGTTATATCTTAAAAGATGATAGAAATGGAAAAATTGATGCCAAGAGTGATGAGAGAATATTTCTAGGGTATTTTTCCAAAAGCAAGGCCTATAAATGTCTCAATAAAGCCTCTAACAAAATTGTTGAAAGTGCAAATGTAAAAATAGATGAATTTGCAGAGAAGAATGAAAAGGAAAGCACTAAAGAACCAAAGGACTACATCAGGTTTGCTTATAATGAGGAACCTAACACTCTACTCAACCAACAATGTAGAGCTTCTAAGAAACTAATCATTGCACTCGAGCATCAGGCTGCAAATACCGACGATCAGAATATTGCTCAAAATGATGCACAAAGTGATGGAGAATAGAATGAAGAACAAAATGATGATAAAAATGATAGACAAAGGATTGAACCTATACTTGCAAGATATGTTAGAAGGAATCATCCACAAAACCATATCATAGGAGACAAGAAGGCTGGTATGAGAACCAGAAGTAAGTCTCTAAATACAAGATCTCTTATTTGTGATTATGAGCCAAAATATGTCAATGATGCACTTGATAATGATGAATGGATAAGTGCTATGAATGAAGAGATTGAGAAGATAGAGAAAAAAAAGACATGGACACTTGTACCAAGATTATATGACAAGAATGTCATCGGTATAAAATGGATATTCAGGAATAAGCTGAATGAGAATGGAGAAGTCACTAGAAACAAAGCAAGACTAGTATGCAAGGGGTATGCACAAGAAGAAGGGATTAACTATGGAGAGACCTTTGCACTCATTGCTAGGTTAGATGGAGTGAGAATATTGCTTGCTTATGCTACATATAAAGGCTTCAAGGTATACCAAATGGATGTCAAGTCTGCATTCCTGAATGGAATACTTGAGGAAGAGGTATACATTGAGCAACCAGAAGGGTTTGTTGATTCAGACAAGAGAAATATGGTATGTAGACTACACAAATCCTTGTATGGATTGAAACAAGCACCCCGAGCCTAGTATGAAAGACTTCATTCCTATCTTATAAGTTTTAGATTTGTAAGCACTTGTGAAAACAATAATCTTTATTTGAAGGAAGATACTGATGCTAACATTTTGATTGCTGAGATATTTGTTGATGATATCATTTTTGGAGGCAATGATATACTATGCAAATCATTTGCAAATGAAATGAACAAGGAATTTGAGATGTCTATGTTTGGAGAGATCAAGTTCTTTCTTGGTCTACAGATCATGCAATAAGATGGAGGTATTTTCATTACACAATCCAAGTACATCAAAGAAGTACTAAAAATATTCAAGATGGAAGAGTCCAAACTAGTTGGAACACCGATGGCTACTGGATGCAAACTAACAAAGGAGGACAAGTCACCAGTGGTAAATCCAACTTTGTACAGATCAATGATTGGAAAACTCATGTATGTTGTACATACTAGACCAGATATTGCACATGATGTAGGAATTTTTGTAAGATTTTCTACTAATCCCAAGGAATCACATATGACTGCTATGAAAAGAATCCTAAGATATCTGAAGAATACCAAGGAATATGGCTTATGGTATAAAAGAGAAGGAAAATTTGAACTTAAGGTCTTTACCGATGCTGATTGGGTTGGAAATATTGATGAACGGAAGAGCACAAATAGAGGAGCATTCTTTATGGGTGACAGACTTGTCACATGGATCAGCAAAAAACAAGATGCATCTCTCGGTCTACTACAGAGGCAAAGTATGTTTCTGCTGCTGCAAACTGCTCAAATATTGCATGGATCAAATAGCTCCTAGAAGGTATGCATATGAAAATTCTAGAACCAGTGATTATCTATTCTGACAACACCAATGCAATAAACATTTCCAATAATCCAGTCATGCATGCTAAAACAAAGTATATTGCCATCAAGTAACATTATTTAAGAGAACAAGTTCATGCAAAGGAGGTGATACTTGAATATGTGAAATCAAAGGAACAATTGGCCGATATCTTCACTAAGCGACTGCCCAAGGATGCATTTGAATACTTGAGAAAAAGACTAGGGGTCAGACCCTTGTCTACTAGTCAGTAAGATGAGTAGAAGTCTGCATCAGCCTGCATATTATCAGAATACCATTCATGTTGATGCAAGTAGAGAGATGGAACTCAAAGATAAATATATACACTACAAGGTATTTATCTACTTCAAGAACCAGATTTATTACCAATAGATTGGGAAATTCAAGGAATATATTATTGATAGAAAGGATTTGTTTGACATTAGTGTCAAAACTTTATTTAACAAAGATGTTTGTTTGGCATTGATGTCAAAGGGAGAGAGATATCTCTTTATCATACTAATTTGATAAAGGGAGAGATTATATCCATCAAAATATCCAAAGGGAGAGATGTAATCAGAAAGGGAGAGTAGACACAAAGGAAGAGAATTGCTGACAAGAAACATCAAAAGAAAGGAGAATAGTCAAAGGAAGAGAGTTTGACACAGAAGGAGAACACATCACATCAAGGAAAGAAATATTCTACACCTATCTAGTGAAGGGATTGAAGACAGACAAAAAGCTGCAAGAATCAAATCTAAGCTATTTGAGCTTACTGAAAGCCAGACATTTGTAATAGTTACATTAGGAAAGCTTGATGAAAATATATATTTCATATTGTATTAACAATAGTATAGTATGATAATGTAGTATGTTTCCATCAATGCCAAAGGGAGAGATTGATGACATATAATTGATTGAATGTTTTAAGATGTTAAGTTGATGATCATGCAAGGCATTAAATTTTTTAATGTATTGTATTGTCATTGATGTTAACTTGATATAATCTGTATGGTCATGGAAATATTGCCAAAGAATTTAAGGAACCAATGAATCAAAGTCTATGCTATCAGTAATGCATATAAGTCAAGTATTCACTAAGTGACCGCATACATCGACGGAGTGCACACCGACGGTTAGAGTAAAAGAGCAGAGTCATAGTGTTACCCAAAGAGAAAATGCACAACATTAACGATGAGAAAAGTTCTAGTGTTTCCTGATGAGAAAAACACAGTGTAACCTAACAGATAGAATTACAGTGTTGCCCAAAAGAAAAGACAAGGACAGAGATCCTGATGACAACTGAAGTCACACCGACAGAACAGTCAGTTATCATTGATGACTAATTGAAGTGTTGACTGACAGAACAGAGAGTTCAAAAAATGACAAAATACTTAGCTGTCAAGGAGCTAAATATAGACTTAAACAGATACTTATCATTGTTTTAATCATCCAGATAAAGCCAGAGATAAGTAACTGATTTAAGGCTGATTTGTCCAATTGGCAAGAAGATCTCTTTGAGATATAACTGGAGTTTGCTTTAAATCTATTGGCAAGAATTGTGTAACACACCAAAATTCAAGAAAGCCAAGAAAAAAGGAAATCATGTCTATATAGAGACAAACCCAATTCATTACGAATTGAGTGGGGTAAACAAGAGAAAAGAGGAAAGATGTAAAAATGAATCTGAAGGAGAAGAAAGTCTTCTTTCAGTCCTGATCAACAAGCTAGAGGAAAGAGATATATTTTGCAGACATCGATGAATAGTGAGACAACATCACAAAGCAGAACAATGTGGAACAAAGGTATAAGTGATTATATTGATCAGAGAGGTAATGGACTTACAATAGATTTGAAAATCTGCAATTGAGTTGTATGTATGAATAGATCATAAGTGTTTCATTTTAACCATTGAAGTATCAAGTCTCTTAACTGAGTAGGACTTAAAACTCTTTTACAATTGAGATACATCCCAAGGACTATCAAAAATTTTGATCATGAAAGTAGCATTGGATATGCCCGATACCTATTGACAGGCCAAGTGAGTGTTTGATCAAGGATGGTAGCATTAGATGTCAGATACTAGGCGACAAACTATCTTTAAATCCTCTAACAAGGTCACACCTAATAGTGTGTTTGTAACCTTTAACAAGTTTGTCTCTTAACAGGGCTCACTTCAGAAGAGTGAAAATTTGGGGTACCGGTCCCAGTGGTTTTTTCCCTTAACAGGGTTTCCATGTTAAAAATCCATGTGTTATGTGTTTATGTTTCATTACTTTATTGTTTTACATTTCACATATGCAATTATGTTTTGATTGGTATACTCTGCATATTTACTTTGTTTCAGTAAATAGATAACTGCTTATTGATAATCATAAAGAAGAAGGTTTAACAAAGCAATCCGACAAGTAGAAAATTGATATAAGTATTTCAAGGCATTCATCTTGTAGGACAGAAGATAACTAGAGGCATAATCTGTGGTTATAAGTTTTAAGGGTTGATTTCAGGATTAATTTTTTAGGCCACTGATTCACCCCCCCTCTCAGTTATTACTAACAATACAGAGGTCTGCCTTTTAGATTTTGAAATTTTAGTGAGTACATCTCAAGTAAATCAAGGTTTGTTCAAACAATTTCTTGATGTATATTTTAATTGAAAACACAGAGAAAAATAGTGCATAGAAAACAAAGAGAAAATAAAAAATGAACCCAAAGATATAATTTTGCCAGCTCATAGAAGCCAACACTTTGTTGATATAGTAGATGCTGATGTGGAAACTGATATAGCAAGTGTTGATACACAAAATGATATAGCACATGATGATGTGAAAACTGATATAGCACATAATGATGTGCAGATTAATATAGCACATAGTGATGTGCAATCTGATATAGCATGTTCTGATGTGCATCCAAATGAAAGTCACAAAGATATTCCTGATCAACCACAAATATTTCTAGTGGTTCAAAATAAGATGTTCCTACTATTGTTAAAATAAAAAGATTGAGTCAAACTTTATATAGATCTATAGAGAAGAAAGAAAAAGAAAGAATATTAGAAGGGAAGAAGTCATTCTTGGTTGAGGTATGAAGAGATGGTGAACCTATTGGGGATAATGCTGCAAGGTGGGCTACTGAGTTGGGTGTAAGATGTAGGGCTCGTTTGGATATTTACAAATTAAATTTTGCAGAGAAATATCCATGAAATGGGGAATATGTTATACAAAAAATGGAAAATGCCTTTGACACTATTGGTGGAAAAATATCTACTAAACATTATAATAACAAGATGAGGCTTATAATGAACAATTTTAGACACCATTGCAAAAAATCAATCATAGAGGGAAAAGAGTAGTCAGACTCCACTCTATCTCCCAAACAGTGGGGGGCATTGAAAGAAAGTGTGCATTCTAAAGAATATTTGACTAAGAGTAACAGAGGAAAGTGAGAAAGAGATAGTATAAGGGCTGAATATACATTTGGTAGAGGCCGGTTGCAGGCCAAAGTGGACAAAATTGGAGTAAGTGTATGACTTTTTGGTTAAATTTACATTATGCTATATATTTCAATTTTATATGCATTGACTATTTGTTGACCTTGACATTGTATTTTAGATGGAGAATGGTAATAGAGAAGTAGGTGTTGAAGATGTTATAAGTTATATAAGAACACTATATCCCACTACATCCAAGAGCAATATCAAGTGGAAATATAGTTTGTCAACAAAGATTTCACAGCCATATGTTGAACGCACAGTAAGAGCCTCTTCAAATCATGTCAACTCAAGTGAAGGGGTCCAATGTATAATGAATTGTTTGCATAGTCTCACTGAGAAAGTTTCCCAGTTGATTGCCTCTGTTCAACCTATAGTTTTTGCATGGAATGACCATGGTTCCATGAATTCTGACTAGGTAAGAGGTTCTATTGATGAGCTAAGTCTGCTTCATATATACTAGTGTATCTTTTCATTATTGAAATCATCATTTTGATATCATCTTTCTAAATTTGTATATACAAAACACATTAAGCATTGATGCTCATACGCATAGTATTGTTGATATTTGGATTTCTATGATATCTTAGTTAGCAAGATAATCTTGAAGAATGTTTATAGCTTCTAATTTTTTAGAATTTAGTCTTTGATGTTGCAGCCTTAGTAGCAATATTTTCCCTTTCCATTTCAAAGCTTGTAGCTATGGAAATTCTAGACATTAGGGACATTAGGCTTCTCCTTAACTATTCATATACATTGGGTGTCTTATAATTTGACATACATTTTCATCCTACAACAAGATTAATGATGAATAAATTAGTGATCTAAATAACATTGCACACACTTAGTCATAATCAAGGCAGGTTGGTTGGTTATCACTACGACCAAGCCATCCCACTAAGCCCAAGACCAAGCAGTAGTTACTTCCAAGTAAGTCAGTAGTTTCTGAGTACTCAATAGTTGTCGAGAAGAATGATTTCCAAGTTGCACAGAAGAGTTAGTGTCGAGTGACAGTATATGGATATGCCGAGAGAGCTAGTATTGACCGAGCACCAGAGTTTACATATGTTGAGTAAGACATTTTTTGTATATGTCTTTGGAATGGCACAAACACCTAGGTAAACCATTTTGGCCAACTTATATGAATCATTTAATGATCATTCATAGATATTTAAAACACTAATTATGCATTTTTTAAATCATGGATCCCTATGTAAGCTATGCAACCAAAAAAAATTAGGGATGCCTAAGCGGCAAAATGTGATGAATCTAGATAGTTGATCTTGATCTAGATGTTTCATTACTGATCTATATATGGAATGCTTTAAACCCTAATGGAAGAGTGTATGTGTGTGTATGAGGATTTGAAGAGAAGAGATCAGGTGTATATGCATGTTTTTCATATCTGAAGCATTGAACATACAAAGTGACAGAGCGGAGAAGTGAAGAGCGTAATAGAGATATATCAGATTCAGAGATCTGTTAAGAGTTGGAAAGAGGAGATCCATTATCAACATTTGTAGTGTAGACCAAAGGATTGTGTACTGATACATTCTTGCAAGTGAATCAGGGTAAATCTCTTAGCAGAATGGTCCTAATAGGACTTTGTAAATCTCTTAACAGAGTGCTTACTTAGTTGTAAGATTTAAATCCTTTAATAAGGTAGATTGTATAAGTTTGTAAGATCTTAATAGGGCATACCCCTCACAGGGTAGATCACCAGAAGTGATCAAACTTTGTATCCCTAACAAACACACTTTATTACTGCAGTAGTGAAGATTTGTGGGTTTCATCCCCACCCCAATTTTACCTTCAAGGGTTTCTAGGTTACCAAATCTTTGTGTTATGTAATGCCTCCCATGTTTGCATTTTGTTCCATGGTTATTTTTATCGAGAGACACTTTGTTTATTGCTAGTTATTTGCATGATGAGATGCTTTCATGACTATACCTTATTTTGATTACCAATATCATAGTTGTTAGATGTTAGATGATGTTGTTGTTCAGTTTGATCATATCTGCATGATGATGCTAATGATGCCTTATGATGATATCTGGGTTATTTTGTATTCAGAATTGGATTGAGGAGTATATTGTTATTTCATAGTTGTTATTTGGACTTCTGATTATGGTGCAATTATGCTATGGATAATTGTTGTTCATTTTCAGTAATTATATGTTCAGATGGGTGTAAATGGTTAATTAATGATTTAATTGTAATGCGTTAATATATATATATATATATATTGTGATGTTGTATTGCACCACCGTTATGCATCTTTCCTGTCAGTGCTAGTATGAAGTGATACAGAGTCGTAGTCACTTGCTTGTGAGATCCACATGATATCTCATTCTCCTTCACGTAATTATGTCTTTATTTGCACTTTGTCTATTTATATAATTGAGCAAATACACTTGATGTTTTCTTATTTACTAAACAGGTACCATGTACATTCATCCTGAGTACAAGATTTGAGTGTGTACCTATATCCTCAGCAGTGGCACCAGGATATAGTGACCTTGACCGTTCATGTTGAGCCTATGTTATCCCTATATGGACGACGTATCTGTAGTGTTGTTTTATTAATTAATCCTGTAGTTATTATGGTAAATATAGATTCATAATGCATTACGTGAATTAACCAGTGAGTGTGTCTATGCATTTAGGGTTCCGTTGTTGTCAAAGAAGTTATTTATTTTAATGTTGATTTTATTATTTAGGGGGATTTTAATGTTTTGTTTTATTTTATTTTATTTATTTTCGGCTAATTTGTCGTAGTTGAACTCCAAATGCTTGGAATTATATTTACTTAATTTTGGGATTTAGCCAATTAGTTTATTAAATGGGTTAATAACCTAATTTATAAGTCACTTTTTTTTTAAAAGTGCTTATATGATGCAAAAAGAGAGTTTTCTAACTCACTTTTCATTTTGGCATTTTGAGAATTTGAAGTTTTGCTCCAAAAACCTTTTGGAGAAATTTCAAATTGTGCTTGTTGTGTTCCATTCTTTTGTCAGATTTTTGTGGGTAGTAACTCATCGAGATCATGTCGTGATTCCTTACCTTTCTATGTAGCCATTTCTATTTTTGCGACCTCTTCAAAATTTTCTACCCTTTCTTGGTTTTTACCAGCCGGGTGAGGTAGGGATTTCTCAATTTCACAATTTGGATTCATTTTTGTTCATTATTTTGATAGTAGATTGTTTGGGGGTTGAGAACTAGTGTTCCCCTCTATTCTTATACATTTCCATGACCCGGTTGGGCGAGCATGAGTATTTCCATATTTTCATACTTTAGAAATGGTGATTTTGTTGGAAATATATTACAGGTTAGGTGACTGAGAGGGGGGGGGGGTGAATCAAGAACCAATAAAACTTATTCTCTTTTATACTTTATTATATTGGCTAATCTAATTGCATGCATGGAATATAAAAGTAATAACCATTCATAACACTTGACACAATATTTGGTTACCCATAAACCTTCCAAATAGAAAGTAAAACTGGGGTGGGCATGGTACCCACAAGATTTAGTACTGCAGTAATAAATTTGGTCAATTAAGGATTACAATTGACCACTTATAATGGCCTTCCCTGTTAGGAGCAATAAGGACTATTAGGTCCACCTTGTGAAAGGATTTATACAATACAATAAAGAATGCACTCTGTTAGGATATTTGATAAGTATTGGTAAGTCCACCATATTAAAGGATTTTGCTAATACACCTGTTAGGATGAACCAGTGAATGATCTGCTATGCAACTCTAATTTTATGAATAAGATCCTTTGAAATAATACTAATCACCCAAATGTGATAGATGAGTCTCTGTTATTCCTTTATACTATTGTAGCCTTTTAATCAATCTGCTTCTTTATATTCACATTCATATATCCATTACAATTAATTCTTACATTTTGTTCACACATTTGGATAAAAAATGTAACTTACATATATACCTTATCCAAATCAAATACCTCTGTAAGTCAACTACTATATGATAAAATAGTATCAAACAATATGAACTAAGTCGGCCCAATGCTGATAGTCGAGTCCAGTAATCCACTCGGGTGATACACTGACACTCAGGCGACACAGTGAATTGGCAACTCTGGCACTCGGTTAACACTGGGTTCTCAAGTCACATTGATCACTCAAAGATGGTAACTCGGGTAACACTGGTGACTTGGGTGATACTATTCTGAACTATCTTCTGAGTCAACACTGCAACTTCTTAGCTCAGGTTACACTTCAAGTTGTTGGCTCGATCAACACTATGATCATATAAATGACTAAGTGTTTTGGAAATAATTGAAAACATGTCTTTCCATAAGGTATACAATCTCTCCCTTTGGCATTAGTGACAAAAACACTTATCATATCCAAAAAATTTGATCTGAGTAAAAAATCCCCCTTTCCATGTGCTTGGGTACTTTGATTGCTACTCAACAACTTGGTTACAACTGACTCTTTTTTTATTTTATAAAACTATTTTTGTAACTCTATTATATGTATATATTCCTCTTCTCTATACATATATTTCCTTATATATATACATTCTATCTTTCCCCTTTGTATACAACTTCTAACTTTCCCCTTTATTTTTGACATAAATGCCAAAAAACATATCTACAAGGTAATCCCAAAGTAGGAAAGGAAATCACTATGTACCTTAAAAATTTGAGACAAGGTCTTGTCCCAATTGTCTTGCAACACCTTCATGATGTGCAACTTATTCTAAATTTCTACAGACAACTCCATCATAAGCTCTACAACTAATTTTTTTTTGTCATGTATGAGTGTCTTTGCATGAGCAATATGTTTTTGCATGACATCCATATGAGGAAGGATTTGGCTTTGTATAGCTGTTAGAGATTCTCTTTCTCTTGCTTCTTCCCTTAGTAGCTCTTCTTGTAGATCAGTCAGATACTTGATCTTGATAAAATGTGCTGAACTTGAACTTGGGTCAAGTGCCAACTGGTTTGCACTTTCCTTCAAACTAGTGTCAATCTTTGTCATCTTGTTCTTTATTTCCATGGTAAATTTGGAAGTGTCACTCAACTTTACAAATAATGCCACAACATTATTCAAAGTGGTTTCTAGAGAGATAATGATAGTGGTTAGCTTTACTTGATCTATTGCAATATTTCCTACAACATTCTCTAGAACCTTATTCTCAAATTTTCTTTCTAATTTTTGTAGTAATTTCTCTTGTCCACTAAGATCATGATTTAACTTATGGACTATGTCAAAAAGTTGGTTCATAATGGAGTCATCCTCATTGAATTCAATCTCTAGTGAATCCAGGAAAATACCTTTGATGTCTTCTAGAAATCTATTCTTTTTCTTCTCTGCTCGGAGCTTCTGTTGTGTTGCTCTTTTCTTCCATAGCTCCCCAATGATGTCCATCTGCTCGTCTGTCAGGTTGGAAAGATCCTAATTTGGAATCACAATATCTTCCTCAAGGTCAACAGCATCAGTTACCATTTCTTTTTCTTTACCCTTGACCTTGGGATAAGGTGAAGGAAGGATTTCCTTACCTTTTCCAACATCATCCTTATCTTTTTCATGCTCATTTATCCTCAGTGTTTAGTTGGAGTAAGTCATTAAATTTTAATGCACCAACTATAGAATCAATGCTAACTGTAGAAACATTCACAGTGTCCTTTTGTAACTCAGTTTGGCTTGGCCCAGTAGTAGGTGGAGCTTGATGCTCGGTTCCTACTAGTCCAAATGTATATTTTGTTATCTTTTCCTTGCTCGGATATAAGATATTCTGAGTAGGTGAATGGGGTAGGGATTCCATCACTTCTACTGCTATATGTTCAATATTAGATTCTTCAATAGTCTACACCTCAGGTAATTCTTCATCATTAGCCTATACAAGAGGGTCTGTACTTGGTGCCTATGTCTTATCATCTACCTTGTAAACAAAAAATGACATCCATATCTTTGTTGCGGACTGCACAACATCCTCTATTTTATTTCTCAAGATCTAAAAATTCCTAAACCTTGGAGTGTGATTACTGTCATACTTATTCATATCATATTTTACCTCTTTATCAGTCATAGTAGGCATGACTTGCTTCAAGGTTTTCTTCCTGATGTCATTTTCAATCTGAACTACATTGTTCTAGTGAATAGTGATTTCCTTGAGAAGGTCTTCAGTCATATGGCTTTTCAATTCAGATGGATCATACTTCCATCTTGCCATTTTCTCAACTAATGCATCCTCAATCATCTTCTGTTAATCTTTGGTTCATGTAGAATACTTCAATGATTTGAGAGATCCCATACCACTACCTCCTTTCAATTCTTCAATCTTCTTCTCAAATGTAGGTGGTGGCTTCTTGAATGTTACTTTATCTTCTTCTTCATCTTCTTTAGAAAATACTGGTTTTCTTCTAGATCTTCTGGGTTTGCTTGTAGTGAAGAAATGGGTAGATATATTTGGTGTTTTCTTGGGGGCTAGCCTCTTCTTCTTAGGTGGCTCTTCTTATACCTCTTCCTCTTCCTTCTTAGGTTCATCTTCTTCTATCTTTATGTCATCTCCTTTTCTTTTAGTGATAGGAGGAGATTCTGATGGCTTACCATATTTCTTTTCAAACTTCTCAATTATCTTCCTTCTTGTCTTTAGTATTTTGGGAATCTCAATCTCTAATGATATTTTTCCCTTGGCTTCTTCATAAGTACCGAAGTATGGCTCTTTAGGATCAAAAAGTTCATTTACAAGAGCTTCAATGATATCTATTGTTCCATCTATTTTAACCTCATATGTAAGAGGTTTCACCCATAAAACCCTAGGTTTGACTGCTTGAATGTGTACTTTGTCATAGTCAACTAGAAAGAAAATATCATCCTTATAGTCCTCTACCAATTATTTTGGGATTCTGTATCTATTCTGCATTTTCTCTCTAAAACTTTCAAAGTAATCATCCATGATGCTTTCAAAGTTATCTCCCAATTCTTCTATAAATTCATTTATCTAATAGATTGTAGGCCTATCCTTCTTCCATACAACTGTGCCTTTGGAAGGAAAAAACTTCTGAACATAAATGAATAAACACACCAAGAGTGAAATGAACTTACATGGATTGGTCTTGGATTCCCAGATGCTCTCCATGTTTTTTTTACAGTTGGATGAGCTGCAACTCAGCAAGGTTGAATGACAAATTGTTCTTGACCACTTTGTATGCCAATTCCATAGCCTCACATGGTACACTATTTGGTTGGCTTGAACTATATATCTTGTGTGAAATCACATGGATTCCAAACTTCAGTTCCATGTCAGTGACTCCATTCAATTTCATACCTCTGTCATCCCACTCGGCAAGAGTATTCTTGGCTAGGTCATCTTGAGGTAGGGTTTTGGTTGCCTTAGGTTTGTCGAGGATAGGATATCCTGTCACTTAGTGTACCATCAACATTGTGATCTTCACAGGTTGATCCAAACATAGATTCATGTCGTTAATATGACTCAGAATAAACCTAATCCATTTTATCTGGAAATTCTTTGACATATGCAAAATGTGGGTTAAACCCTTAACTTCAAGGTGTTTGTGTTCCAACTTCAGATTTGCATCTACACAAACTACTTCATATGCTTTGTTCAGCTCCAATATGCCTAGATTTTGAATGTTTTATTGATAGAAACTTCAAATTTTGTGAATTAATAGTACCTTAGGAGGAATTTGGGAATGAGCTCCCATAGGATCTATCTCCTCTACAATCGCTGAATGAAGTTTAAACTTTGGCGGTTTGCAGACAACATTCCTCACTAACATCTCAGATCCCTTCTTAACCTTACTATTGGATGAATACACCATAACACTTAGAGGATTTATGAAACTTCACTGAAACTAAAGATTTCAAACACAAATTCTCTCTGAAATTGCTATAAGCTCTTAATCACTTTGTAAATTGTAAACAATAACCCTTTGATTTCACCATTTATGAGAATTTCATCATAAATTTTTCATTAAATGCTCCATACATGGTAGCTATGACAGCTCAGGTAGTTCTCCGGGCTTAATCAAAATCTTGGCAAAAACTAATCTTTGCATCCTTAAAACCATACAACCTGACTTAACTCGGTTAAGCCAAAGTAACTCAGTTGTAACTGAGATCCTGACTTGGTTAGAACCATAATGTGTCCTAGTGCATCAATATGCTAATTTGGACTTGCTATCATATCTAGAACTGATGTATGATGGCTTGTATGCATAGTTCCACTTATCTGCTTACATCTTTATTTGGAGATGGTGGATCCACCCAATTCACTATTTTGGGTGCCATTTGATCCTTCATTATTTTGGTCTAAATTATCAAGAGATTTCCTTACCCACTACTGAATCATCTGAGTTCTAATTTCAGAAACTTTTTCTTTGCCTTTCTCAAAACCAGTATCCACTTTTTCTTTCTTCATACAATTCTTTTATAGATGACTGAGTTGTTTACACACATAACATCTCTTAGTAGGATTCCTTTTTCTGAGGAGAGTCTTTGCACAATTTGCACCAATGTGCCCTTATTCACCATAATGACAACATCTGCTCCATGTGTTGTAATCCCAACCAAAAATTTCTTTAGCTGATTGTTCAATAGGATTTCATTTCTTAGTTCCACACTCGGAAGACTTATGACCTTGTTTGTTGCAATTGAAACATTTTCCTTCAAACTTAGGTTTCTCAGTGCATTCACTTGCCCTATGTCCATGTTTGTTGCATCTGTAGCACTTACCATTAAACTTTTACTTTCCATTGCTCCAACACTTATTTGTTGTGTTCCCTAACTTACCACAATGATTACATGTAGGTTTCATGTTCTTTTGAGTTCCTTGTTGTGAGGATTCAACTTGTTTAGTATAACCTAATCCAGTCTGTCCATGATGTATGAATTGATTTTTCTCTATCAGATAACCCATGCTTTCTTGTGAATTCATCATACTTTCATTGGTTTTATTTTCAGTATTGAGATCATTTTGCAGTCTTTCATTTTCAGACCTTAGATTGATAACTTCTTGATTTGCGTTATTGAGTTGATTTATCATATCTTCTTGCTGAAGTGAAAAATGATGGATTTAATTTTCTTTTTCCTCTAATATTGTACTTAGCAATATTTTATCTTCTTGTGTCATATCTCTGTCATTTTCCGCTTGGTTCTTTTGTTCCATGACTTCACATATTCTGACTGAATGAATTTCTTGTTCTCTTTTCAACTTTCAGACTTCTTCATGTAAATTGAAATTCTTTGCAAGTAGATTTTCAATGGCTGCATCAACTTCTTCAGAACTTCTTTCTTTGCATAGATCTTCAATTCTTTCTTCTATGTAACTTTTATCATTCATCTGCACTACTAAATATTTTCTTCTTTTTAGGGAATGAGAGAGTTGCTCCTTGAGTTTTTTGATTTGATCCATGGCCACTTGTAGATCTATCTTTTCATTTTCAATGGATTTCTCCACTCTATGTATTTCCATTGCTTCTAATCTTTTCTCAAGTTATTAAACTTCTGATAAGACAAACTTCAGCTCTGATACCAATTTTTGGAAATATATTATAGGCTAGGTGATTGAGAAGGGGGTAAATCAGGAACCAATAAAACTTATTCTCTTTTATAATTTATTAGATTGGATAATATAATTGCATGCATGGAACATAAAATTAATAACCATTCATAACAAGTGACACAATATTTGGTTACCCATAAACCTTCCAAATAGAAAGTAAAACTGGGGTGGGGATGGTACCCACAAGATTTAGTACTACAGTAATAAATTTGGCCGGTTAAGGCTTAAAATTGACCACTTCTGATGCCCTGCCCTGTTAGGAGCAATAAGGACTGTTAGTTCCACCTTGTGAAAGGATTTATACAATACAATAAAGTATGCACTCTATTAGGAGATTTGATAAGGATTGGTAAGTACACCCTATTAAAGGATTTTGTTGATACATATGTTACGATGAACCAGTGAATGATATGCTATGCAACTCTGATTTGCTGAATAAGATCCTTTGAAATAATACTAATCACCTAAATGTGATAGATGAGTCTCTATTTTTCCTTTATACTATTGTATCCTTTTAATCAATTAGCTTCTTCATATTCACATTCATATATCCATTACAATTACTTCTTACATTTTGTTCACACATTTGCATAAACAATGTAACTTACATATATACCTTATCCAAATCAAATACCTCTATAAGTTAGCTACTATCTTATAAAATAGTATCAAACAATATGAAATAAGTCATCCCAATGCTGATACTCAGGTCCAGTAATCCACTTGGGTGATACACTGACACTCAGGTGACATAGTGAATTGGCAACTCTAGCACTCGGTTAACACTGGGTGCTCGGGTCACATTGATCACTCAAAGATGGTAACTCAGGTAACACTGGTGACTTGGGTGATACTATTATAAACTATCTACTTGGTCGACAGTAAAACTTCTTAGCTCAGGTTACACTTCAAGCTGCTGGCTCGGTCAACACTATAGTCATATAAATGGCACTAATTGACAACATGTCTTGCCATAAGGTCTACAGATTTACAACTAGTTATGCTACCGAATTTTGCATGTGTGCTCAAAAATTATATTTTATTGGATTTTAGGTAGTTTGGGAATTTTTTAGAAATGGGTTTTTGATTTCGTCAAATTCAAAGTAGTTTGTATTTTGGGTGTTTTTGGCGTCGCCTTATTTTGTCTGTTGCCCAGTTCTTGGTTGTGGCCTTGTTGGCATGTTTTGAGTTATGTTTATGGTAGCCTTTTCTACATAGATTCAGATTATGGAGTTTGAATGGATAAAGGACATTCCCATTATTCATATACCCTGATCCAAAAGTACTCTGTTAGCGTGTTTTGGTGGTTTTGGCCCTTTGGTCGATTTTGTTTGTTTCCTTGTTTTGTGATCTTATGGTTTCCACTTGGATGTACTCCCCGAGTAAGGGTTTTTATTTCACCTTGTTTCATTCCCTGAATCTAACCCCTTGTATTTCATTACATCTATTGGTTATGTGGTGATGGTTGTGTTCACCCACGTGCACGTGAGCGTGCTTATGTTAGATCTTGCAAGATACAGACTCCTAGATATTGGCAAGTTGAGCGGTTGATCATTGGGGGTTGGGTTGGAAATTGCATTGCATTTTTTTACTCTTCATATAGTGAGCAAGGGTATGTACAGGTAGACATGTGGAGTGTCTTTTCATGGTTATCCCAGCCTAAAAGTGACCGACAAGGTAACATGTAGAAGTTTAATAAAGTGATAACCAAACAAACACATGGGTAATAAAACTTAATAAAAGATAAGAGTTCACCTATATAGTATGTGGCATCCCAAGCGAGTACAATTACCATACCATATGCCACTTGGGAGTACCAAGAGAAAGGGTGTGGTGTCTGATGGTAGCCAGTCTCATGCGCAAGTTGGTATAAGGACACGGTACGAGGCCTCCCAAGGGAGTTAAGTTACCATACCACATACCACTTGGGTTAGTACGAGCCAAGCAATGACACTCCACTAGAGTCCCTACATAGTATCCTTAGAGTGTTTTGAAGAGTGACCTGAAATACTACATTGTAATCATGTTCATTTGTGTACCTTGAGTCTTGCATTGATTGGCGTGTGTGTAGCCTCTTTTTTGGGTGTGTTTTATGTGTTTGTGGCTGGGTCATTATCTCCATTGAGCATGGTGGGGTGGACCTACAAGTACCACATGGTTGGGTGAAATTTCTCACCTATACCACTGCTAGGGATCGGCGTACAGAGAGGATCTTCTTCTAGAGTCATAATTGGAGCATGTTTCTCACTTATTCTTCATGTTACTTTCAGTAATTTATGTAGTTATCTTGTATTTATGTTTATGTAATGGTTGTAGATGATCTAGATGCTTATTCCTTCTATTATGCTATGTTTATGATTTTGGTTTAGTCGAGTGTCCATAGCCTTGATACATGTGTATCTGGTACTCCTGAATGTTGAGCTATCTTTTATTTCATATCGAACCTTGGTTTTGTCAAGTCTAACGAGTCTTGAGATTGAGGAGACCATTCATTGCAAGTTTTGGAAACAACTATCACTTGATTTTGAATTGCACTCAATTCAAGTGGATGGAAAAAAATTAGATTTCCTAAGATGGATTTAGGTTCTTTATGTCGTATAAATCTTCAAGACATTTCCAACACATTTTGAATGGAGTCAATCAGACTCCGGATGCAAAAGTTATGGCTTCCGGAACAGAGTCTAGACAAAGTCCAGTGCATTATCGTACGACAAAGTATACTTTGTTGTATGGGAATGGGTATATTGTTGTTTCAGAGCTAGTCTTTTGTCATTTTGGAAGTTCTTTTTCATACGAGAAAATTTCTTTTTTATATGAGAATATGTTGGATTTCCTCCCTGTTTTGTCGTTTCACAGAAATAGGGCATTTCTGTCCTCAACCAGAGGATTCGAGATAGTTTTCTAGATACCCTTTTTGATGTTATACCTCCCCAAAGTGGAACAGTTCAAGTATCAGATGTATTTGGTCTAAGTGAATGTAATACATGGATGTCCTTGCAATTTAATTTGGAAAATGAACTTGTATGATTTAACCATGGTAGGAATTATACTTTGGGCTTAAAAAGAATCATTGTGGAATAATGTAGTTATCAGATGAACCTTGTATTTTAATCATGTAGTCGGTAATGTATGTTGGTGTTGGTTTTTGCTTGGGAGTTCTTAGTGTTGTGGTAGACTTCCTCTTTACGCTATGATATGTGTTATGTATTTACTTTTAAAAAAATATTGTTACCTTAGTATTGGTTTTATCCTTGTTTCCAAGGATACTCAGGTGGGGCATTACATTTGGTATCAGAGACTATGTTCTAACACTAGGATCTCTGTGTTATTCTCCCATTGTGATGGTTTTAGTATTAAAGTGCATATATATGTTAATACTTGATTCTTGTATTATGGTTATGCTTGTGGTATGTTTTATGGTATCATCTTGTGGTTCTAACCCTTTTGTTGTTGGCCTATGAAGGATGCCTCTTGCACGTAGACGTGGACGAGGTCATGACCGAATGAATTCTGGTCTAAACGACCATGAGGAATTACATCATGAGGAAGAGCATCATGAGGATGAACATAGGGAGGAGGAAAGGGAGGGAGAGATCCAACATGGTGTAGAAGCCTTGGTTCCTTTTCTTTAGGAACTCATCGCTCGGTTGTGACCTAGAGTTGACGGGTCACAACATGATGGATCTCAGCATGAAGGTTCATAGGGGGGAGATTCTTGTATGTCTAAGTAGGGAGTAGGGGGAGAGAGCATGAGTGTTCTTGTATGAAGTCAGGTGGTAGAGGAGCTCATAGAAGAGGCAGGGTTGCAGGTGATGTGGACACCATCCATGTGGACATGATAAGAGACCTCTTGCAGTCTTGACCATCATTAGTTGATGGTAAGGGAGGTGGTAGTTAGGCTGAGATGTGGTTGTTAGACCTTAGATGTTTCTTCATTATGTACCCCTATGCGAGGAACCTTAGAGCCTGTTGTGAGGTCACACATCTGAGAGACCATGATTCCACTTGGTGGCATATTGAGGAGTAGAAGCTCCAGATCAATCTTGGAGATCTCACTTGGGAGATATTTGAGGAATAGTTCAGAGAGAGATTTCTATCTTCTCAATATAGAGAGACTTGTGTAAATGAGTTCAATGAGATTAGATAGGGTACCATGTCAGTGGAATATTATGAGCATAGGTTCTTCGAGCTGAGGTAGCATTCCATCTATAATCATGATGAGGTCCTCTTGACTCAGCACTTTGTTCAGGGCCTTAATGGCTCAATTATTTGAGATGTACGTATACATCAGCCTAGGACACTGGTGCTTGCCACCAAGAAGGAAAGGATTTTTGAGAGTAATGTGGTAAAGGAATTTAGTAGTAGGATAGGTTCGCAGAGCCATAGTGCATGAACTACATGGTCGACTACACAGTCTACTCAGACACAGTCTGTTGGGCCATCTTGTACTAGGTCAAAACCTTGGAAGGGAAGCCATCCTCATTTTAGTAGATCACATCATTATGAGAATTAGTAGAGTGGCCAGGGTTCAGGTACCAAAGGAGGTAAGGGGCGTGCTCGATAGAAAGCCAATCAATCATAGCACAGTTGCCAAGCTCAGAGTGTTCATTCGAGCCCTAGTAGAGGGAGTTTTCAGTATTCTAGTGCACCTCAGAGTGGACATGGTTATGTTTTAGGACCATGTTTCGCTTTTGGACAATAGGGACACAAGGCAATGATATGTCCTCAGAAGTTGTCAGCAGGTCAGAGTAGTAGTGTCGTAATTTCTGAGCCTACAGTCAGGGATGCAAGTAGATCCCATAGATTTTTGTGGCAGTTGATAACCATCAATCCAAGGACCAAGGCACCGTATTTGAGACTACTGGTGTGTTACATGGTCTTTCTACCACTATTTTATTTAATTATGCTTTAGATTCTTTTATTTCACCTTCTCTTGTTCAGCGATGTGGGCTAGTGGCGACACAACAAGTTGATAGAAGGCACATTGAATTATCCACAGGATCCAAAGTGTCTATGGATTCCCTTGTCCATGGTTGCATGTTGGATTTGGGCACCTTCACCACCACTTTATACCTTTATGTCCTACCCTTAGGTACTTATGGCATTGTGTTGGGTATGGACTAGTTAGATTCCCACCATGCAAGTATCAATAGTCAGTATAATTTGGTGTAGTGTATTAAAGGCACAGGTGGGTGTATTGAGCTTATTGGAGTCAAGAGACCTATTTTTCTCTGTATGATTTCAGCTAAGCAGTTGAAGCAGAGTATGCGACACAAATGTCAATTTTTTGTAGTTTCTGTTAGTTACCTTGTTGAGGCTAAGGGTCGAGAAGTGAATCTTGATGATCATCCACTCCTCCATAAGTTTTCTGATGTGTTTCCAGATGAGATACCAGGTATACCACCTCAGCATGACATCAATTTCTACATTGATCTCATTCTGGGAGCTAAGATTATTTCTCAAGTACCCTACCGCATGACTACACAGGAGTTGAGTGAGCTTCATTTGCAACTTGAGGAGTTGTTGGTCAAGGGCTATATTCATCCTAGTGTATCCCCATGGGGTGTACCAGTCATCTTCGTGAAGAAGAAGGATAGATCCTTGCACTTGTGTATTGAATATTGACAATTGAATGAGGTGACAATGAATAATTGATACCCCTTGCCAAGGATTGATGATTTTTTTTATCACATGAAGATAGCGAGAGTATTATTGAAGATTGATCTAAAGTTGGGATACCATTAGCTTCAGATCTAGGAGGCTGATTTTCATCGGATAGCTTTTCGTACACATTATGGCCATTATGAGTACACAGTTATACCTTTTAGGTTGACCAATGCGTCATCAATGTTCATGAGTTTGATGAACAAGGTGTTCTACATGTACCTCGATTGGGTTTTCCTTGTATTTTTGGATGAAATACTGATCTATTTGAAGACCATTAAGGAGAATGAGATCTATTTGCATTAGGTATTGTAGTGTTAACGTGACCATAAATTGTATGGAAACCTAGCCAAATGTGATTTCTTTCAGTCTGAGGTGAAGTATTTGGGGCACATCATTTCAGGTGATGGTATTGCAGTGGATCCTTCTAAGATCCAAGATATCATGGATTGGCCAGCACCCACAAGTGTTCCCGAGGTTCATAGTTTCATGTTTGGTAGGTCATTACTGTCGATTCATGAAGGATTTCTCCAGGTTGGCTCATCCTATCACTTCTCTTTAGAGGAAAGGGAAGAAGTTTGTGTGGAATGAGCAGTGTGAGCTAGCTTTTGAGGATCTTCAGGAGTATTTGACCAAAGAACATATCTTGGCAGTGCCAAATCCTGTAGGTGAGTTCATGGTGTGCATTGATGCATCTTTGGAGGGTATGGTGGTAGTTCTTATGCATAAGGGATGCATGATTTCTTATGATTCCTATAAGCTCAAAGACCATGAACTGAACTACCCCACTCGCGATTTGGAGTTAGCGGTGGTGGTGCATGCGCTAGTGCACTGGAGACATTTTCTCTTGGATCACAGGTTTGAGCTTCTTAGTGATCATCGTAGCTTGTAGTATATCTTTTCCCATCCAAACCTAAATACACAACAATGTCATTCAATGGAGTTCTTTTGTGAGTATGATTTTGATGTCCATTACATCAAGGGAAAGGAGAATGTGGTTGCAGATGCCTTGAGAAAAAGGAGGCATGAGATTTCAATTTTGTCTTTGGGTGTGGACTTGCATGGTCAGATCCTTGAGATTTTGCCTAGTGATTTGTGCTATCAAGAGGTTAGAGTGGAGATTGAGTCTGTATGTACCTATGCTAGGAATTTTTTAGGATACTCATTGGATTTGGATGGACTGTTGCAGCACCATGAGTGCATTTATGTACCGGTGTCAGGGGATATTTGTTTCTTGATTTTTTTGGAAGGACATTTTGCTTCATATTTTGCACATCCTAGTTTCAAAAATATGCACATAGACCTTAGAGAGTTATACTTTTGGTCAAGGATGAGGCATGATGTTTCTGATTTTTTTGCTCAAATCCTTGAGTGTCAGAGGGTGAAGGCAGAGCATCAGCATCCTATGGGTCTTTTGTAGCCACATTCCATTCCTGAGTGGAAATGGGATACCATATCCATCAATTTTACACAGGGTTGCCTATTTTTTCATGTCACCATGATGCTATTATGGTGACAGTGGACAAGTTGTCCAAGGTAGCTCACTTTTCACCCATGAGGGCATCATATACTGTTGCCTCAGTAGCGCATGTGTCCTTGGAGGATATTGTTTGGTTGCACGTGATTCCTCATAGGATTATCTTGGATAGGGACCCAGTGTTCACTTCAGCACTATGGACATCTCTTCAGCATGCTTTGGGCACACAGCTCAATTTTAGTTCTGCTTATCACCCAGAGACAGATGGATAGATAGAGCGGGTGAATCAGGTCCTTGAGGATATGCTTCATATGTAAGTGATGGATCGGTAGATGAGGTGGAAAGACTATTTGTACTTGGTTGAGTTTTCTTATAATAATAGATACCATAGTTCTCTTAGCATGTCACCTTTTTAGGCCTTGTACATTAGGATGTGTCGTACTCCATTGAGTTGGGATCGTTTAGAGGACCAAGTAGTTTTGGGTCCAGAGATACTTCAGGATATGGACCAGTAGATGGTTTATATTAGAGAAAATTTAGTTACTGCTCAAGATCAGCAGAAGAAGTATGCAGATGCCCATAGGATGGATCATCACTTTTCTATTGGTGACTATGTGCCTCTCGGTGCTAGTACAAAGTGAGATGGAGTCATAGTCACTTGCTTGCGATATCCACACAATGTCTCATTCTCCTTCACGTAATTATGTATTTGTTTGCACTTTGGCTATTTATATAATTCAGCAGCTACAGTTGATGTTTTCTTTTTTACTAAAAAGGTACTAGGTACATTCATCCTAAGTATATAATTTGAGTGTGTGCCTATATCACCAGCAGTGGCACTAGGAGATAGTGACCTTGGCCATTCATGTTGAGCCAATGTCGTCCCTATATGGGCGACGTATCTATAGTGTTGTTTTATTAATTAACCCTTTGGTTATTGTGGTAAATCTCGATTCATAATGCATTACGTGAATTGACCAGTGAGTGTGTTTGTGCATTTAGGGTTTTGCAATTGTTGTGGAAGTTATTTAATTTAATGTTGATTTTATAGTTTTGGGGGATTTTAATGTTTTATTTTATTTTATTTATTTCTGGCTAATTTGCCGTAGTTGAATTCTAAATGCTTAGAACTAAATTTATTTAATTTTGGGATTTAGCCAATTAGTTTATTAAATGGGTTAATAACCTAATTTATAAGTCAATTTTTTAAAAAAGTTCTTATATTAGGCAAAAAGAGAGTTTTCTAACTCACTTTTCATTTTGGCATTTTAAAAATTTGAAGTTTTTCTCCAAAAACCTTTTGGAGAAATTTTGAATTGTGATTGTTGTGTTTGATCCAGTCATCATATTTTTGTGGGTAGTTTCTCATCGGGATCATGTCGCGATTCCTTACCTTTTTGTGGAGTCATTTCTATTTTCACTGTCTCTTCACAATTTTCTACCCTTTCTTGGTTTTTACTAGCCGAGTGAGGTAGGGCTTTCTCAATTTCACCATTTGGATTCATTTTTGTTCATTATTTGAATAGTAGATTGTTTGGGGGTTGATAACTAGTGTTCCCCTTCATTCTTACGCATTTCCATGACCCGGTTGGCTGGGCATGAGTATTTCCATGTTTTCATACTTTATAAATGGTGATTTATACCTAGATATGTTGTTGGATTTTGCAAGTGTGCATGCAAATTATATTTTATTATATTTTATGTAGTTTGGGCATGTTGTAGAAATGGGTTTTTGATTTTGTCAAATTTTAAGTAGTTTGTATTTTGGGTGTTTTTGGCATCGCCTTATTTTGTGTATCACCCATTTCTTGGTTGTGCCCTTGGTGGCATGTTTTGAGTTATGTTTATGGTAGCCTTTGCTACATGGAGTCAGATTATGGAGTTGGAATGGATAGAGGACATTTCTAGTATTCTCATACCCTGATCTAAAAGTGCTCCATCAACGTGTTTTGGTTTTTTTGGCCCTTTGGCCGATTTTGTTTGTTTCCTTATTTTCTCTTGTGGTTTTCACTCGGATGTACTCCCCAAGTGAGGGTTGTTATTTCACCTTGTTTCATTCCCTCAATATGATCCCTTATATTTCATTACAATTATTGGTTATGTGGTGATGGTTTTGTTCACCCACATGCATCTGAGTGTGCTTATGTTGGATCTTGTGAGATCCAGACTCCTGGATATAGGCTAGTTGAGCGGTTGATCATTGGGGGTTGGGTTGGGAATTGCATTGACTTTTGGCACTCATTGTATGGAGAGAAAGGGTATGTATGAGTAGATGTTTGGAGTGGCTTCTAATGGTTATCCTGGCCCAAAAGTGGCCTATAAGGTAACATGTAGAAGTTTAATAAAGTGATAACCAAATAAACACATGGGTAATAAAACTTAATAAAAGATAAGAGTTCACATATATGGTATGTGGCCTCCTAAGGGAGTAGAGTTACTATACCATATGCTACTTGGGAGTACCAAGGGTGAGCGTATGATGTCTCATAGAAACCAATCTCGTGTGTGATCGGGTATAAGGACACGGTATGAGGCCTCCTGAGGGAGTTGAGTTACCGTACCACATACCGCTTGGGCTAGTATGAGCCAAGCGATGACAATCCACTAGAGTCCCTACATAGTATCCTTAGCGTGTTATGAGTAGTGACCTAAAATACTACATTGTAATCATGTTCATTTGTGTACCTTGAGTCTTGCATTGATTGGTGTGTGTGTAGCCTCTTGCTTGGGTGTGTTTTATGTGATTGTGGTTGGGTCATTATCTCCATTGAGCACTGCGTGGTGGACTTGTGGGTACCACATGGTTGGGTGTCATTTATTACCTATACCACTACTAGGGATCGACGTACAGAGATGATCTTCTTCTAGTTGAAGAATTGGAGCATGTTCCTCGCTTATTCATCATGTTACTTTCGGTAATTTATGCAGTTACCTTGTATTCATGTTTATGTAATGGTTATAGATAATCTAGATGCTTATTCCTTCTATTATGTTGTGTTTATCCTTTTGGTGTAGTCGAGTGTCCATAGCCTTGATACACATGTATCAATTACTCCCCGGTGTGGATCTATCTTGTATTTCATATCGAACCTTGGTTTCGTCAAGTCTAACGAGTCTTGAGACTGAGGGGACTGTTCATTGCAAGTTTTGGCAACAACTGTCACCTGCTTTTGAATTGCACTCAATTCAAGTGGATGGAAACAAAAATATGAATTTATTCAATATGGTTTTAGGTTTTTTATGTCGTGGATCTCTTCAATACCTTTTCAATATATTTTTAATGGAGTCAATCGGACTCCGAAAGCAAAATTTATGGCTTTCAGAATAGAGTCTAGATGAAGTCCAGTGCATTGTTGTATGACAAATTATACTTTGTCATAAGGGAATGGGTATATTTTCATTTTATACCTATTATTTTTTTGTTTTGGAAGTGATTTGTTGTATGATAAAAGTGCTTTTTCATACAAGAATTTGTTGTCTTTCCTCCCTATTTTGTCATTTCACGGACATAGGGAATTTTTGTCTTCAATCGAAGGATGCGAGATAGTTTTCTAGATACCCTTTTTGATATTATACCTTCCCAAAGTGGAAAAGTTTGAGTATCAAATGTTTTTGGTGTAAGTGAATGTAATCCATGGATGTCCTTTCAATTTACTTTGGTAAATGAAATTGTATGATTTAACCATGGTAGGAATTATACTTTGGGCTTAAAAAGAATCGTTGTGGAATAACATAGTAATTGGATTAACCTTGTATGTTAATCATGTAGTTGGTAATGTATGTTGGTGTTGGTTCATGCTTGGGAGATCTTGGTGTTGTATTAGACTTCTCCTTTTCCATTTGATATGTGTTATGTATTTAATTTTAAAAAGATATTGTTACCTTAGTATTGGTTTTATCCTTGTTTCCAAGGATTCCCGGGCAGAGCATTACATGTTATGTGCTCATTATGGATATGATTAGATGTAAGATCTATTACAACATTTCATTTTATGTTTATGAATACATGGTTGAATCAGTTTGTTTTAGAAGTGTAAAAGTTTTGTAGATCTGATTCACCCCCCCCTCAGTATACTAATTTCCCATATTATACTTCCAACAATTGGCATCTGAGAAATGCTCTCTTAGAAGAAGTCTAACCACTTGAGAGTTAAGATATTGCAAATGGAGTTTTATAAGTTGGAAAAGGTCATTTAGAATCAGAAGATTGATATCTAGCTAGCACTATAGAAGCTTGAGATAGAAAGAGAAGAATTGAGGAAATCCTTAAAATCTAGGAAAGGATTGGAAACTCAGCTGAATGACACTTCATATAAAGAAGAAGACACTGAAGGTCTATTTGACAATGAATATTCCAACTAAAGTAATGCAGAAATTGCAGACCTATTGGAGAAGAAGAACACACTGAAAGAATGAGTCAAAAGTTTAAATATAGAGTAGGGAACTCAATAAATAACACTATGTGAGGTGATTGATCAGAAGAAGAAAGTTGAGGAAGACAAGACAATGGTAGAAGAAGATAAGAAATAGATGGCTACTAGACTTGATGAAAGGACAAATGATGTGCAGAAGCTCACAAAAAATCAGTTGGACATGGTCAACCAACTGTTATTTGCAAATCAAAAGACAAATAGAAAAGACATTGAAATTATATATCTGAGATCTGAGAACACTCAACTGAAAAATGAGTTGAGATCTGAAAGAGAACTCATTAAGAGGATAAAAAAACCAAAAGAATCCTTGAGATACTTTGAGGAACAAATGAGATCACCAAGGAGGAATAATGACACCTTTGGACTTGGACATACCGAGCACCAGTCTTCCACTGAAGAAGGAGAATCATCAAAGAGTGGAGAACAAAGGAATATAAAGATGAAGAGTAGAAAACTTACATGTTATCATTGTGGGAAACTTGGTCACAAAAAAAGCATTTTTCGAAGCAAGAATGGTAAGTCCAATCCTAAAACTAAAGATATTTGATATTGCTTTAACTATAAAAAAATGGACATCAGACACATGAATGCAGGTCAAAGACTAGCAATACACCTACTTCACCTAGATTCCAAGGACATTGCTACAATTGCCATAAATTTGGTCTTAGAACCCAAGATTGCAGATCCAATGCAAAATCCAAATGGACATCCAAGAAGAAAGGCAATATACCGAGTAAAGGTAACACATTTAATTAGGATTAAAATACACATCATAGTTGTCACTATTGTGGTGAATATGGTCATATTGCAGAATATTGTATAATGACACACTTTAGAGGTAAATCCAAGAGTTGGATGAATGAAAGTTTGGTTTGTTATAGTTGTCACATGATTGGTCATACCAAGAGAGACTGGAAGACCAGAGCCCCAACACCTACTATTGAGAAGATAAAGAATCAGATGAATCTGGCATGGAGAAAGAAAGAAGAAGTGAGCAGTAGTGGACCTAGTGAAGCTGAGATCACCCAATCCAATGGATCAGGTGATCACACTACTTCCAATTAAAGAAAAAATGTATGTAAGTGTTTGTTTTCCCAAATACTATATTTTACACAAGTTCCTAACATAAGATGTAATAAATTCCATATCTGCATGAAATAAGATGCATAAGGATAGATTTGAGAGATGAACTGAGCAAAGAATTGATATACATAATTGATTTTGAGCATCTGTATTAGCATATGTCGACTCCCATACTGACCGAGATGATATTTTGACCAAGTGCCAGTAGTGACCGAGTCACTATTTTGACCAAGTGATAGAATGAGTTAACTAAGATATTTATTCAAGGACCGAGGATAGTTTTTATCCACCTATCATTGCATGAAGCATTTGCTGAAGACCTAATTTGACCGTTTGAGGGTATATAATGGATTTTGTCATTCATTTTAATTTCACAAAGATATTAGAGTTTTTAGAGAATTTCTAGGGAGATTCAATAGCGACTTGAGAAAATTTTGTACATATTTCACCTGTGTATCATTGGCAAGTATTGTAAAATGTTGAAGACCCATTGTTTCTGAGTTACCAAGAATTTGTTTCACGAACCCTAATTTGCAGAAATGGAAGCCAATTCATCTGTTGGAGTGAAGAGATAAGACAAGGTAATGAATGATGTTTAGTTGGTTAGGAGTGATGCTTGTGCACCGCCCAATTTTTGAGTTGTTCCTGAAACTGCGGTGAAGGGAGATCTTATGTGAGCCCTTTCATTAATCCCACCTAAAGTTCTTATGATACATGATGTGAGAGCATGATACATGTGTAAAACCGGAGAAGTTGGATATTTTGATTTGACAAAGAATAAGAGAAATAAATTCATGGAACAATATAGGAATAGATTCATTCCTAAATTGAGAGCTTATTCTATACTAAAAAATGATGTTGAAGGAGTTGTACAATAGAACCAAAGAATATGGAAGATTATTTTTGGATTAATAGTGGACAAGAACAAAGATTAAGGAACATCAAAACAAGTTGAGCTTGACAATAAATAAGATATTGATGAGCCTGATAATGTTGAGGATGAGATGAAGGATAAGGTTGAGGATGAACAAACTGAGGATTTAACAACTGATGAGGGTACACAAGGTTTGAATGTCGGGGAACAGGGTAAATAAAAATTCACAATTCCATATTCACCTACCGCTGCAAACCTTGATGTCAATGAAGAAGGAGATAAGAGAAAATAAAATAAAGTAGACAAGTTTGCATTAGATATATCTAAATCACATGAAGGAGATATAGAGGAGACCAAGAGTCTTGAGACCAAGGAGAAATAGGAACCTAAGGAGAAAGAGGATTTTCAAGCATTCGTATAGTTACCTAATGTCACACCTATTGTACACACTGAAATCAAGAGTGTTGATACACCTTAACAATAGGTAATTATTACTCAGAAGGAGTTAGTTTTAATTAGTGGTGATACCAGTACCTTGAAATCCAAACAGAGACTGAGTAGCAGCTCACCAAAGACCAAGATGAAGAAGTCACATAAGAAGAAAAAGGACAAGTCTCTGAGCATTGAAGTAGCACTTAATGAAGTTATAGTGATTCCAAAATGGGACACTAATAACTTATCTTATGATAAAATGCTAATCATGCAGGATTTATTGATCAGAAAGAGAAAGCAAGAGGAATTGAAAAGGGAACATCAACAGAAGCATGTACTACATGAGATTAAAGATATCTTTGTTGATACATTTGAGTTTCAAGATCTAAATGAGAAGGACCCTATATTTCATATTGTTCAAAAGGTGAGAAATGATGATATCAATCCAAATGAGAAGCTCATACAATGATCTGATAGAAAGTTTGAGACCAAAGTACTTGAGAAAGTTGCAGCAAAGCTTACTGAGAAGCAGGTTGCACTTTTTGATCTGGTAAGCAACCTAGAAGAAGTTCTAGAAAATGTTATTTTTTTGTACAAATAACTTTGTGACATAGAATTATTTACAAAGGAGAATAAATAGCTTATTGAGAAGATACAATCAGATTTGAAACCTCATTTGGAGTTCATGCAAAAAGAGGTGAAAGCAACAAATGAATTAGCATAGAAAGATTCACCTCTGAATATTGTAGAAAGTTTGATTGATCTAGCTGTCGAGCTAGAAATCAAGTTACAGGTTTTGGAACCTATCAAAACCAGTTGGGATAATGCATTGGCGATGATCCCATTGATTCATAAACCATTTTTGGACAAGTATGGTCTGACCCCTACGACCCCAACAAACAAGAGTGACAAAAATAAGGGGGAAATGCAATGAATGTCATCAAAGGGGAAATAAAGGAAAAATAATTTATAAGGTATAAAAAAAAATTGAATTATGAACATATGTTGTATATGTAGTGAAGTATTTATGAAGACCGAGTCAGAATCCTAGGGAGAGTTCTAAGTCTATTTGAGTACTATTTTTTAAAGGACTAAAAAGTCATAAAAAGGTATTTTTGTCACTAATGTCAAAGGGGGAGATTGTTGATCTCCAAGTTTTGTTGTCTATTAGTGTTACACACTTAGTTGTAATCAAGGCAGGTTGGTTGGTCATCACTGCGACCAATCCATCCCACTAAGGCTGAGACCGAGTAGTAGTTACTGTCGAGTAATTCAGTGGTCACCAAGTACTCAATAGTTTTTTAGTAGAATTATTGCCAAGTTGTATAGAAGAGTTCATGCCGAGTGACAAGATATGGATATGTTGAGCGAGAGAGTATTAACCGAGCACCAGAGTTTACATATTCCAAGTAAGAAATTTTTTGTATATGTATTTGGAATGGCACAAACACCTAGGTAAACCATTTTGGATGAGTTCTATGAATCATTTAATGATCATTCATAGATATTTAATGCATTAATTACATGTTATTTTTGTGTTCATGGATCCCTATGTAAGCCATGCAACCAATCAAAATTAGGGATGCCTAAGTGGAAAAATGTGATTAATCTAGATCATTGATCTTGATCTGGATGTTTCATCACTGATCTATATATGGAATGCTTCAAACCATAATGGAAGAGTGTATGTGTGTGTACGGATGTGAAGAGAAAAGATCAGGTGTATATGTATGTTTTTCATATCTGAAGCATTGAACATATAGAGTGACTAAGAAGAGTAGTGAAGAGCATAACAAAGATATATTAGATTGAGAGATCAATTATGATTTGGAAAGAGGAGATTCATTATCATCATTTTTAGTTTAGACCGAAGGATCAGGTACTGATACATTATAGCAAGTGAATCAAGGTAAATCTCTTAATAGAGTGGTCCTAACAGGCCTTTGTAAATCTCTTAACAAAGTGCTTACTTAGTTGTAAATTTTAAATCCTTTAACAAGGTAGATTGTATAAGTTTGTAAGCTCTTGATAGGGTAGACCCCTCACAGGGTAGATCATCAAAATTGATCAAACTTTGTAGCCCTAATAGGCACACTTTATTACTAAAGTAGTGAAGATTTGTGGGTTTCATCCCCACCCCAATTTTACCTTCAAGGGTTTCTAGGTTACCAAATATTTGTGTTATGTATTCATTATGGATATGATTAGATGTTAGATCTATTACAACATTTCAGTTTATGTTTATGAATACACAGTTGAATCAGTTTGTTTTAGAAGTGTAAAAGTTTTGTAGATCCAATTCACCCCCCCCTCCTCTCAGTATACTGCTTTCCCATATTAGAATTCCAACAATAACTCAGTGATCTAATATAACATTTTATTATAAGGTAGCTAACTGAAATCTTGATCTAACTGCTTATAGAATCCTAACATACAATTTTATGAATTTGTAGTGAAATATTCAAGCATTTTAATGAATTCTTTGAAATAAAGCCTCAATTCAACTACATACATCACAAAAATGCACTGGAATAAATATATCTTTAGCCAAATTAAATCAAAATGCATAAGATTGACACAAGTAGATAAAATATACCAGAAATATAGTGCAATTTCTATTGATAATTTCTCATAGCCTTGATTACCCTTTTATATGAACAAGGGAAACCACAAGCTACCGGCCAAAGGAGACACACATTAGGATACAATTGGACAACCAAAACTCCTAATACAAAGGAAATTGCACAAAATCCAAAATGTAACAACTGCTAACTAGGAAATACTCTTCCTTGGTCCTTAAGCACGCTCCTTTTGATGTAGATTTGATTGTGAGGGATGCCTACTAATAGCTAGAGGTGATGTATGTACCTTTTAAAATGATGTAATTATAAAAAAACCATTGAGATGACACTCTACCTTATTCCTCTACATACATCCACACTCATTCATCATACTCATCCTGAAAAGGCCAATCAAAATCCATTACTTCATCAGACTTTCTTCTATATGGGGTATACCTGACAACACATTGATTTACCTCTTTTTTCAAAATTATCAAAGAATAACCCCATGGTGATAACTTTGTCCATTCTTCAAGGGTATCACTATCCAATTCATCACATATCTCTTCCACCACATCTTCTAAACTTGTTTTTTCTTCATCTTTCCAAACCTACAATGTTTTAACCTTTCCACTCTGATTGATGATGGAGGGTACGAGGGTCTCATTCATATCATTGAAGTTCCTCATTAGTTCTCTCATCCTCCCCTCAATATTCTCTGGAAGCATTTGGAAATCTTCCATAGTCTTAACAAACTAAAAGTAGGTTGGATCCTCAAAGGTCTCTCCTGGTGATTCTTAGAGCCTAAAACAATTAGCCTCATCTTATCTATCCCCTGGATCCACCTACTATATAGTGGCCTTGCCACTTCCTTATCTTTATAAAAATTACTAAGTGCCTCAAATAAAAAAGAATAAAAAGAATGGATACTTACTAAATTTTCTTCCACCTTCTCATTTAGGAAGCACAATACCGATTGCACAAGACCTCTTTTCTTACCCTCAAAAGCCTTCTAATTTTTTATTGAGGACTCCTCAAGCTCTTTGATCCTTTGGTACAACTAATCCTTAGTCTCCTTCATTGAACATTTACCTTCCTCTATAGCCTCAGATACATAAGGTGGGGGAGAAGTGGCCTTGGCAACAAAAACTAGTCCAATTGTAAGTTGTCCTAGGCATTTTAGTGCAATAGAAGAGGATGGGACTGAAGTCCCTGCAGGAAAGACTGCCTCCAATTCTTTTTTTTTTTGTTTTTCAATAATGAAACTTGGGCTTCAAGTTCCACACATGTTTTTGAGAACCTTTCATACTCCCTAAAAATATGTTGATCCTTCAATACTAATTCTTCAATACTCTTCTTCTCCTTGTGAGCCACATCATGTGCCCACTGTAATCACCTAAAAATGGTCATCAAAACCCTAGACCCTCAATCTCAACATTTAATCAAGAAACCCTAATCTTGATAAACCCTAAGTCCTAAATTAAAAAGACAATTCTTCAATCTATCAATTTGCAGCTAATCTAACCTAAACCTTAGGTCCTAATCGATCATCGTACTTGATTAATTAATTAATTCCAAAAATCATAATACATTGGCAAATAAAACTTATGTTAATTATTTAATTGATATTATGATATATTAATTAAATAAAAATTACTAAATTGTCAATTAAATAAAAAAGGAATTAAATCAATTATAAAAACATAAATGTGCATTCAAAATCAATTAAATTATTAAAAATGCATATGACATCATCAAATCCAATTAACTGATTTATCATTTTGGAAACAATCTAGTTCCACTTAGTTAAGTGATTCTCCACTATTTATCATTTTGGAAACATTTCAGTTAACTGAAAATAGAATATGGAAGTTTCCAAAATAACTAATCAGTCAGTTCAATCAACTGACTCTCTCGACTAATCACATTGCTTGCACATGGATTGTGCTTCTTCAATCAAATCTGAGCCACTCTTTTCTTTCAATCTTGACCGGCGATTCGAGAGAGATTTCTATAAAAGAGAAACTCTTTTCCTTCACAAAGGATCCAAAAAATTTATTATCATTATTATGCTATAATTTGCATTCAATCATTTATCATTTTAGCTTTCAATTTGATTAGCATTTAGTTTACTTTTATGCAATCATGCAAATCTAATCATAGAGCACACTTCCATTTGGTGTATTAAAATTAATCCATCACACTTCAATTGGTGCTTAAAATTGAATTTAATTAGCTTGGGTTAACATCAAATTTGCACACTCATTTAGATTAATCAAATTATTTTACTTTAATCATATAGATTAAATCCTCCGTTTAGGTTAGTGTGTATTCACTAAGCTTGCAATGATCTAAGAGCAAGCTCATACTCCTGCCTTCTAGAAGGTAACAGGTTGACTTATTCAGACATGCAGGATGAATGAATCAATATTCATTCCTATATGCAACTGATGAATAATGACTATGTTGAATTGCACTGCTAAAGTAGAATTCCACTTTTAGCACACACATTTTTGGCGCCCACCGTGGGGCAGGAAAATCAATTTTTGGCCTCATTATTAACTTCTATTTTTAATTTTGTTTTCCATTTACTTTGACCAAAATCTGAGTCCACTATTGCGTCTGAGTCATCGTTTCAGTGTGAAATGACTATAAATACGCCTACCCTCGCCCAAAATTGAATTTGTGGCAAAAAAAATTTGCAAATAGAGGTCGTATGGCCTCTGCATGCAAATTGAGATAGATTTGACTTTCTGTCTGCATGCATATCGAGGCAATAATTCACATCGAGGCAATTTTTCAAAATTTTGGTTTGTATTAAACCCAAATACCCTATGCTATTATATTTTTAATATTGGATTTTTGTGCATACCAATCTATAGCAAACCCCAAGCTTGAAGACAAAGCCACTATCCATTTGATTTACATTATGTATATGAAGCTTTGTCTTTAAACAACTTTATTTAAACCCGCTGCACGAGTGTGGGATTAAACATCCCAATACCCTAACCTGTGCCACTTCTCTGCAACCCACCACACCCACCACTCTTCTCCCCTCCATTCATAGCCCCCACCACCACCCACCAACCACTTCACAAACTCCCCCCTCCA
>MU227648.1:515606-530324 GCA_018584345.1 Thuja plicata | reverse complement strand
TCTATGGGCCTTTTGGCCTATAGCGGTTAGTTCTTGTTATGTTCCTATTGCTCTTACAAGGTGTTCGACAAGTGGGAGAATGTTAGGAATAAGGTGTCTCAACCTTGGATAATTCCTATTCTTATTAATTTTTTTTGTAAAATGTATTTCTTGCAAATAATGTAATTAAGTATGATTGTACATGTCTAGTTTGCATGTTGATGTGTCACTCCACTTGATGTGTCGGCATCTTGAATTGTGTGTAAGGAGATCATGGCTGAAATGGTTATGACAGATTCCTATGACACATAAGAGCTATTTCTAAGAGATTTCAATGACAGGTGAAGACATGCAATGACATGTGGCAACTGATAAAGTTGAGTACTATATACTTCCAATCCTTGATCCCAACCGTGGGGTTTGGGACATCACCCCAAAAAAAATTTTAGGGTTCCTATTTTCTTGGAGAATGGTAAAACCCTAATATGGCTATCTTTGGGAGTTTCCCTAAAAAGGAAAGCGCAATGATATAAGCATTTTTTAGGGTTATAGGAAAGGATACAAAAAGAGTGTATTGTTGGTATAATCGTGTGCTACTGGATTTGTCTGTGTGTCAATTGTCTCTTGAAAGAACTTGCATTGCAAGTGTGTTGTAACCGTTGTGTTGAAGATAATACATTGTGCAGGTTTTGGAGTGCTGGGGTTTTTTACCGAAAGGTTTTCCCCAGGGTAAATCATTGTGTCATTCTCTATTTTCTGTATACATGGTATATGGTTGCAATATCTTTGTTAAAGTAGTTAACGAATCTGAAATTGTAAGGATTTAAAAGAATTTGCACAATACTTTCCTTTAGAGATTAGTGTAGGAAGTTGTTTTCGCACTTGAGTTTCCTTACAGAGGCCTAGGTGATGGTGGAGAGGGATCTCTCCTTGGTGGATCTTTAGGGTCTAAAATAATTATACCCCATGCAACTGGCTTTCTACTAATCATAATTTTGTTTCCTTTAATCCTCCTCTTTTCCTCCTCAGAGTTAGTATCACTAACATGTTCTCCCTTTGCCCTCTTTGTTGCCTAGATTTTAGAAGTTGTTGTAACAGCTTCATTCAACCTATTATGCTTTTTCCTTAGAGTAGTGTACACATATTTAAAGAAATTAAAAATAGTATTCATCATAATATAGAAAGGGGACATGGATGAAAATGGATCATATGATGGATCCAACTTCTTAATCTCATCCCATTATTTCTTGAAGGCAAGACACTTCTTATTTTCTTCCTGTATCCTCTCATCATAAATATTTCTGATGAAATCCTTTGGATAATTGAACTCATGTGCCATCTCCTTCACCTTGATTATTTTTCTGAAAAGATTATAAAAATCTTCTGGGTCACTATGCCTAGGAACAGTAAACCCCATATTATATGGATTTAACACTTTATGGAGATGCACCCATCCTCCTTTACACATAGAAAAATGATGAAAGAATGTGAATTCAGGGAACAAACTACCTTTTCCCCTTCCTGTTAACTCCTCCTGTATCCATCCAATTTTCTTGATAACCTCAACAATACCCAATCTTAGTGTTACATGGAAAGGGAAAAAAGGATGCCCATCATAACCATACACTCTTATCACAGTGCTGAATTTATATGGGATTACATCTCCCCAATTATGATCAACCCCCACCTCTGGAACTCTATCTTTAGGCCTTATAAAAACTCAACAAATGTTCAAGAATCTTTTTTGGATTCACCACTAAGCTATCCCTAAGTCTTGAAGACCCTTGATAGAATATTAGACCAAGTTTAGACTAACATTGGGTCAACATCCAATTTTCTCTACAAGGGCATGAACTTGGCGAAGTAATCTACATTCTTAGAAAGAAACATATGAATTAGGAAGGAATACTAGTAGAAATGCTTGGTACCTCCTTTTTACAAATCCACCAACCCCTCATGAATTTTGTCTACAACAAATGGGGAAAAGTCATAAACTATGGTGAAGCTAGGGTGTTGAATCTGAATAACCATATACATGTATTCAATTGGCATAACAGATCCCGATGGTCTACCCATTAATTGACATAGAGAGAAATAAGTATCCTTTGCATGCTTGGAAAAGGCCTCCAAGGGAAAATTTTCCTTAGTAACATAATACTTTGTTGATCCATCCTTAGCCAAATGTGTAGGAAATAACCTTTCCCTAATCATATCTCTAGTTTTGGTATATCTGGCTACAAATTTCTCAAAATCAATCTCCTCTAAGAAAGCTACAGGCCCATAGGTATTACATACCTCTTTAATTTCCTCACTAGTAATTCTTAACAAATGTAGTCCACTATTATCTCTCACAGCCTTGGTGACTGGATCATATCTATCCACAATGGACACCATTAAATCTATATCCAGGAAAACATTTGGCACCACTAGCTTCCCTATTATATTTCCATGCATTTGACTCTAGGTTTGTAATATTTTCCTTCCCATACCACTTCTTGAATAAATCTAAACCCTTGATTGGTATAGGGGCATCTCAAATAGAACCATATTTGTCATACAATCCCTCATCAACCTTCCAAATATTAATCAATTTTGTCCCGTCATACTTATCATTGGTCAAGGGCTTAAACTGATCCAAAAATCATCAAAAGGGTGCCTCTTCTATTAGGATTAAGTAATACTGAGAGCGGGGGTGAATTAATATTAAAACACTTTATAATTAAACTTCGCAATTTCCAATTTAACCAATAATCATTGAAATGAAAAAGAACATAAATATAGAATTCACAACTCATAACACCATGATTTTGTTTATGAGGAAACCCTGGCCAAGGGAAAACCCAAGTGGGGATGATACCCACAAATATGTACTAAAAGTATTGAGTCCCTATTAGGAGACCTAGCCATGTTAGGAGCTAATTATTACATTAGTACATGTCCCTATTAAAGGACACTAAGCACACTGCTCTTACAATAAAAAATGTGTCTCTATTACAATGCTTTATCAGAAATGAACTTATACAAGCATTTTCTATGCTTAAGTAGTTCTAGTTGTATCTCACATCACCTTCCGTTAGATTACAATATGACAATGCATCCATTCATTTGGTCATATCAGAATCACACTTCTCTTATCAAAACCTCTCCATATATATACTTTATCTCATACTTAGTCGACTCCCAAATACATCACAAAACATGATCAACACTTATAAAAAACTCAAATAAAAATTTGGTGATCATACATTACCAAATTTAGGGTAAGACCCAATCCAAATCCAACTTATCACATTTGGATTCCATGTTATACTCCCTCAATCATCACAATTGTTCAACTGCTTTGTCTCGTTGTTACACTGTCTTTGCATGACTTTAACCAGCTGTAACTTTCATCTCTGAACTCCAAAAATCAAGAGAACTTAACTAAAGGTCTACCGCATCTCAAAGTAGCTTCCTCTAATCTTGCATGACATATTTAATCATATATATTGTTCACTACCCAAAAATGTACTCTTGTACTCAGTAAACGACTTCCTGGACTTAATCATTTTATAAAACCTTAGTACAACAACTATGTTCTTCTCCAAGCGACCATACATAAATTTAGTGTTTCCATAAATGACAACCCCTATACACTCCTAAATGATCCAATTTAAAACATCTTTATGCAATCTCTCTGGCCTGAATGTCCCCTTGACGAAGGCATAGTGAATTCTAGGGCTTTTCAAAAATAATTCAAATTTTACAAACTAGTGCTCTCAACCTAAGAACTTCAATTCAAAAACACACCCTACCCCAATTTTGTGAATTTACCCTACTACAACACTTTTTCAACCATAGGTACACAATTTTCCAATAGAAAACATGAAAGAAAACATTTAGGAATCACATGAACAAGTACTAGGAGAAAAAACCCCACTTACAACTTTTTCGCTTGATTTTGCAATGACTTTTGCATGCTAAAATCTCCTTCGATCACCTCAGCGACCTCAAAGGACTTTTATAACTTCATAAAATGCAGAATGAATCACAAAACAAATCATTCACAACTTTTATTACCAATTATATCTAGTTTTCTGACATAAATTCATACGAGCGAGAGAGCAAACGAGTTGAAAACATTAAATTTTTGTAGTTTGAATATCAGTCATAGATCCTTATAAAATCAACACCATCAAATGATTGAGGGAAGCACCACATTTGCACTTCTTACAATGTCATGAAGAATGAAGATCGAGCATCTTGGATTGCAGGATCATGAGATTCATCGATCATCATAGGAAGTTAATCATCGTTGAAAAACAAAGGCCAATTAAACTTTGATCATCTTTACTTCTTAGTTAAAACATCATCATTGATTATGAGCATGTGCTAAAAGATCATCACTTTATTTGCACAACTTTTATCCTTAATACAAATAAACAATGGAAAATTAAAGAACACACAACCAATCATCATTCGCCATCTATAAACCTCCTCGGTCCCACTTCACAATTGCCTATTGGTCAGGATACATGGAAACATCACTTAGTCCCGTGAAGAATAAAGATTGAGTATCTTGGACTGTAGGATCATGAGAGACATCAATTTTTTTAGAGATTTATTCACTGGGCATCGCTGAGATGAAGTAATCATCAAGAATTTCCTGACATATTCAAAGATCTTTGTTCATTTTCACCATGTGTAAAAACATCGGGGCTATTGTAATTCAAACCTTAACCAAGCTGGACGCAAGATTATAATATAAAGTTTTAAATAATGATGCTGACCAACACGAAAAGGAAAAATGGTGGGACATCGCCATCTCATGATCAAACTAAGACATAAGGAGACATCATCATGGGATCATGAGAACTTGACACGTAGATCTCGACTTGAAAACGTGAAATTATCTCACTTAAGTCATAGAATGAATTGGTCAACTTAGGAAAAATTTAATCATTGGGCATCGTTGAGATGAAGTAATCATTGAGCAACTTTTCTGACATATTAAAATATCTCTGTTCATTTTCACCATGCGCCGTTCATTTTCACCATGTGCAAAAATGATCAGGGCTATAGTAATTTGAACCTTAACCAAGTTGGACACAAGATTATAATATAAGGTTTTAAATAATGACACTGACCATTAGGAAAAGGACAGATGGCAAGACCTTGCCATCCCATGATCAAACTAAGACAGAAGGTGACATCATCATGAGATCATGAGAACTTGACACATAGATCCTGACTTGAAAAGGTATAATGATCCCACTTAAGTCATAGAATGAATCAGCCATTAGGAAAGATGAGAGAGATAGTTAGAAAATAAAAAAGGTCCCAACTTAAAGTGATAAACCACTAGGATTTCAAAGAAAAACCCCTCTCGACAATTAGATGACCCATGACATAAGTCACAAAAGGTAACAAAGAAAAAGAAACCGACTAGGGGAGAGGGGCCAATAGTTAATTTAAAATATTTCATATTAAGAATTTGTCTTATCACAAACATAAAAGGTGAACACAATAAATGCATGTATTTTCCCATGAAATGTGTGAGATTATCAAAAAGTTTTAGTATTCAATTATTGGTCCCTTTGTGTTGAATATAAGTTGTATTTTTATATAATAATGTGTTATTTTTATAACAACAAATAATTTATGATTACTAATAGGTACTTGGTCTATTTAAGTTGCATATATGTTATATTTTATATAGAAATACAATATTCTACTAATAACAAATAATTTTTTTAAAATTCAACTACTAGGGATTTTTAGATTAAGTCTTGGTCAAATCTTTGAAAAGTCATTTTTTGGACACGTTTCACTAGGCGTGCTATATATTTTAACGAGTTCCATGATGAGTCACACCTTCAAACCTTAGTTGTAGGTACGTAGTTAAGTGTCTAGAGACTAGAACTAATTGATAGTCTCCTTCTTGTCAATTATTTAAAACAACTTAGGAAACTATTTCCATGATCATGATGGTTCATTTAATTCCTCTATACATCAACAATCAAACTTCATGACAACAAAATAACTCCAATTATAATGGCTCCAATTTGAATTTTTTTTCTTGATCATGTTTCAACTACATGTAGAACAATTTTACGAAAGAAACACAAAATTAAAAAAAAAAACATCTCAATGCCAAGAGAGTTGTTGATATTCATGTTGATCATGATAAACTAGTGGACAAGAATGTGCAACGTCCCAATGATTATAGTTTTATTGAAGTTCAAGTAATGTAATAGTTGTTATGGATTTTTTTATGTCTTTTGCATTCTTTATTTAACTTATTTTAATTGTACATGATGTTTAAACCACATGTAGATAAATCATATGAAAGCAAAAAAAAAAAAGAGAACTAGTTGACATTGTTGCAGATAGTGATTATATTCATGCTAATGAATATGAAGAGTATGTGAATATTGATAGTAGCTATAATTTTTATCAACTTGAGGTGAGTTATATTCAACTATTGCACTAGTTGATTTGTGTCCTTTCACTAACCTTAATGTTCTTTCATGGTCAAGATCCTCTTAATGTAAGTGTCTTTGTATCCATTTTTACTTTATAGACCCACACTATGATCTCTTTTCTTCATATATATATATATGAGTTCATGTGTTTGACCATGGATATCAATGTCTATAGAACAAAACTATTCCACCTAGTGTAAGAATATTGAACTTATATATCATTGATTGTTGAAAATTACATATGTATTAATATGTTTCATGCTAGATATAATAGCCTTTGTAGAAATCTTACCTTTTTTTTTCTTTAAGAACTTTTCTCTTTTACCTTTTTTACCACCAAGGTGATCTATTCGACAAAGTAGGCATGTTCAACTTGTTTTAAACTTATGAAAAAATGCAGCTTGACAAACTACTTGAAACATGTATTATTGTTGCTATTATATATATTTATTGTTGTTGTTCTTATATGTATCTTTTGTGTTGTTCATTATATGTATTGCTTGAGGGATATCATCCTTCTTTTACTAATCAAATGTGTATTAATGTTGTCATAACCTTATATGTCTAGTATGCATGCATGGTAACATACAAGTGTTTATATTTATGAATTTCATAATTAACTATGTAATATAACATGTTTTTTTTTCCTTTTTGCAGAAATATGTTGATAATAAGCTCAAAGAAGGGGATAAAGTTAGGGTGTTGGATCCATATGATGGTGATGTTGTGGGAATTGGGAGGATTCATTCCCTATCTATTACTCATGGAGTAAATTTAAAAGGAACAAGAGATGCAAATGTAAACATTTTAAAGGTCACAAGTAATGTTCCTCTTGTTTATGAAGACAAAATAGATGGAGCCATTCACCTAAAAGAGAAAGAGGGAACCTTCGCATGATGGCCACTAGAGTATTTGCAAAAACTGGAATAATTAAACATGTTTATCATGTACTGGATGTTGTTAGACATCTTGACTCATTGCAGCTTTATGCAGTATTTTGAATGTGTTGTTTAAGGATTTTAGTTATCATGTTGTATTTGAAAGAGTTAGAAACTCTTAAGATAACTTTTACATTTTTTATTAAGTTAGATATATACTCTAAGTTTTTACATCTACATATATATATATATTTGCATTAAGCTTTTTTTATATTTGCAGATCATTACGTTTATTTATCACAATGTTGCATCAATCTTTTAATTATAGCATGTTGTAGCTTGTTCATAAATGTAATATTTTTATTTGCTTCATATTTTAGTTCAAGTATAATATTATGTCATTTGCATTATATAGTTTATGGCATTCAATAAATTATTCATTGCATGGCTATATTTAATACTACTTAATCAATGACTAAATCAGTGACTAAATTTATGACTAAATCTGTGACTAAATTTATGACTAAATCTGTGACTAAATATGTGACTAAATCTGTGACTAAACCTGCAACTAAATTCATGACTAAATTGTTTAGTAGTAAATTTAGTCATGTTATAAATGACTGCAAATTAAACCTGCAACTAAATTCATGACTAAATTGTTTAGTAGTAAATTTAGTCGTGTTATAAATGACTACAAATTAAATACTATTAGTCGCATGACTAAGTTTAGTCACTTATATATAATTTTTAGTAATTTTTTTAGTCACATATTGTTGTTTTTGTACTAGTGGTGCTAATAGCATGAAATGCAAAAAATAGAATTATGGAATAATCTTTCAAAACTTTCATGCACTTGATTTTTTTTAGGTATAAGGATAAAATCTCTACCAAAGTCCATAGCTAAGGATATATTACTACCATGGTTATGATTACATGCAATACTTTAGACCAGTGATAAAAAAAACTTTAGACCAAAATTACTAAGAGTATGCACAAAATTGAAAAATAAATCATGGACAAAGGAGAAACCCATAAAATGAGCTCTGCAAAATGCAAGCCCAATTATTAATTTATAGACTGATACACATTAAATTCTAGATTTATTGTAGCACAAATTAGTTGCAGAATTAATTATAGACAAGGCAATGTGAAAAACATGGATGGTTGAAGTTTTCTCTTAATGGAAAACTAAGGGTCCTACTTTGTTTGTGCCCACAATGTTCCCTGATATTTAATTTACTTTTCTGACATCCCCCATAAACTAATTATTAAATTGTATTAGATATCCCCCCATCATTTAGAAAGGATGGGTGTCAGCTTAAAGCCTTGTTAGGTAACTATTTATAATCACTTATCATATTCTATCTTTTATACAACTTCTAATAGTGTCTATCGTGCTCACATTCCTATCATGTGATTAATCTTTTGATCTGAGCTAGACTCATATTATTGTGTGAAAATTTTGATTATCAATATATTCTTTTGTCCATATGATGTCATTGCTAATGTAAGTAGTTGATCATTCAGATGGTTCAATAGTGATCATATATTCATGATGTGTATGTCGTTAGATTCCATGATGTTGTATGATGATGACTAGATGCATTCATATCTTTATAATGATATTTTAATTTTGAGAAAATATGCTCTTACATTCTTATGGCCTGGTGTACTATCTTATGTGTTATATTGATGATTCATTGGATTTACATGCATAATGATTCATGAGATTAATGATATTGCTATGGTTAGAGATTGATTATATTGTAATTAAATGATGTGATGGACATATTCATGTTAAATAATTAGTGTATGTGTCTCCTACGACAAATGAAGATGTTTACTTCTATGCTACGAGATTCTGATTTTCATTTATTGGTATGCTTATATTATTGTTCTTGTGGATATTTTATGATGTGTTAGTACAAAGAGGGACAAATTCGTAGTTACTCATTTGTGAGGTCCACACAATATCTCGATCCCCTTTGTTGCTTGATATTATACATGCATATGTGCTTTGTCTATTGTACTAATGTGGACAAGTACCAGACATCGACTTCACCTAAATTAGAAAGTTTGAGTGTGCCAAAATTATATAAATACCCCTAATGGTGGTCAAGTATGGAGGTAGTCATGTGGCCAAATTGTACTCAGCCAGAATTATCATTCTGGCTTTTGGACAAAAATTTTCCTCGATATGCTTATACACCCACTGGTTGCATTGAGACAAACTTTGGCTATGTTTGGTATGCACTATTTAGATATATTCTTTGGTGTGTCCCCATGTTGTATCATAATTTTTTCCCATGGTATTTTTTCCATGTCACTTAGTATAGCTACTTTATGAGTTTGGTGTAATTGTTGGTTTTGATTAGTTTTTGAGAGAATTTTGTTATGTTGTTGCTTTAATATATTAATTGGTGAGCTTTCATATTTATTTGATTGTAGATGAAATATTATTATTATTATTGAGGCTTTAATTTTTATTTCAAGTTTAAATTATTTTGGGCATGGGATAAAAAGTGACTCTCACTTAATTTTTATAACTTGCTTTTATGAGAATTGAGTGTTTCTCTTCAGATTTTACATAAGAAATTCAAATTTGGCTTGAGAGAGAAGATTTTGGGGGAAATATTTTTGTAGATGATTTTCCATTGGATTCCTTAGGTTGATTTTTCCTTCTCCTCCAAATTTTGTTTCTTTCGGTGGACTTTTTCTCATCCTCTAAATTATTTGGGGGGTTTTGACTCATCTAAAGGTAAGGTTGATTCTTCCTCTTCAAATCTTGTCATAAATACATTTTAGTTGTTTGTAATTTATTTTATTATGAAATTCTGTGATTTCTATGGAATAGATTTTGTGATTTTTGAAGAATTAGATAAATTACATGCCCAAATGTGTTGTGTTCTTAGAGAATGAGGGTTTTAGTCTTTATCCATGGCTGAATCTTTTATGCTTGAGTTTTTTGATGATTTGACTACATTTTTGGGATGTGAATGACATGATAGAAAATCTGTTTTCACCATTTCTTTCTATTTGGAAGTTAATGTTTTGATGAATTTTGACCATGTTATGCCCCAAATCTGAGTTTATGCATTTGTAGGACCTTGGATTACTTTTCCATTGTGAAATTATATCATCGTGTTTATGTGAGGGTGATGGAAAGCACATGGTTGTGTTGCATTTGTTTCTCACCCCTTAATGAAGTCACACATGTACATGATAATACTTGAAAATGTGAATTAGCTTTGTGAATGCATGTGAAAACCATTAGATTTACCCCCGCATGGTTGAGATGGATATAAAAATTATATCGAGGGACATATCAAAAATTTTCCATATGTGTATGGATGTGTGTAACCTCATTATATTTCCATGTGTGTGTATGTTGAGTAGATGTGTTGCCAATTGTGGGAGTGACTCCCAATGGGTGGACTAGGGCACAAAGGAGCTACCGAGGTAACCCATTGTGGAATCTTTAATCAAGTGAAAACATAAATAAAATTAATGGGATGATGGATCATTATGTTCCCCACCTTGGACACAAGATGCTTGGCATCACGAGTCATAGTTTGGTGAGGAAATGGGTCATTTTGTTCCCTATTGGGGCTATGCGATGACACTCTCATAATTATACTATGCACCCACTTGGTTGATTAGTGAATCAATGGAAATGTGTGGTCAAGCCCTAGTTACTTGCATATTTATTGTGTCTCATACTTTCTTGAATGTGTGTATGCTATATCTTTTGTCTAGTGTGATCATGCTTCTTGTGGATTGTGTGATGTTGAGGTTCACGTATCTGTGTGTGTATACCCTATGTGATAGCCTTTCTTGTATGTATGGGTCATATTTTTATCTCCACGAGCATGGTTGGAGAGGGCCCAAGGGTTCCTTGTGTTCGAGTAGCATGACCAACCATCATTGGGGACCGTTGTACATGTATCGAGTGGTCTGGGTTATTATTGCACACCTCCAAACTTATGACAACATGATGTTGTGTCCTTATATTGTATCCACGCATTGTATCACTATGTGGTATCTGGGCCTTTGTATCCTTGCCCCTTTTGTATATTGGATTGATCATTGATTTTTCTAGTGTATTTACATGCCCCTATGTTGATGTACTCTTTCTCTCATGGTTAATTAATGATGTTTTTGTACTCTTATATGGTTCATGCATTGCTTTGTAAGGATAAATGATATAATCATAAGCTAGCAGTAAAGTAGGAACCTTATGTTCATAACATCATAAATTTTTGCATTTATGATATATTTAATTAAATCACACTTTTTGATATGTTATTGGCCTTTAATCACGCTTAAAAACTATTAAGTTTTAGGATAGCTACAAATGTAATAGCACTCTATGTTGTTGATATTTTCCAAATGCAGCAATCTCTCTTTCATTTATATTGAGAATGAGGCTAGGAGAGACATGTCCCTTCATGGAACATGTCTATTCATTATTATGAGATTAATATAATGATAATTGATTATGTAACTATATATATATATACACACACACACACACACACACACACACATGTAATATCTCTAAATCATTATTATATTAATTTCTCCTAACACAATTTTAGATATATATATATATATATTATATCTCACATTATATATATATATATACACACACACACACACACACACACACACACAATAGTCTCAAGGATTTTTTCGACAGAAGCTACAAAATAGATCAACACTCCCTCTTAGCTAGGGAGGATAAATGCCAACACTTATATGACACTTGACAACATCGATCATATGATGTAACCAATAAAATCATCATCCTTGTGATGTAATCAATAGATAAATAGTCTCAAGATGCGGATTACCTCCATCAGAGATCCTATCTTAAGCTCTCAAGTGGATTGCCTCTATTGGTGATTCTATCCACAAGCTCTCAGGTGGATTGCCTCCATCGGCGATTCTATCCATAAGCTCTCAGGTGGATTTCCTCCATTAGGGATTCTATCCACAAGCTCTCAGGTGGATTTCCTCCATCGGTAGTTCTATCCACAAGCTCTCAGGTGGATTTCCTCCATCGGCGATTCTATCCACAAGCTCTTATGTGGATTGCTTCCATCGATGATTCTATCCACAAGTTTTCGGGTGTATTGCCTCAATTGGCGATTCTATCCACAAACTGATGACATGTAACTGATTGAATGTTTGAAGATGTTAATTTGATGATCATGCAAGGTATTAAATCAGTTAATGTATTGTATTGTCATTGATGTCAACTTGATATAATCTGTATGGTCATAGAAATACTGCCAAAGACTTCAAAGAACCTATGAATCAAAGCTATGCTATCAGTAATGCATATAAGTCAAGTATTCAAAAAATGACTATATACACCGACAGAGAGCATACTGACAGACAGAGTAAAATAACAAAGTCACAGTATTACCCATCAAGAAAATGCACAGCATTACCGATGAGCAAAGTTATAGTGTTGTCCGACGAGCAAAACACAGTGTAACCCAAAGGATAGAATTACAGTATTGCTCGACAGAAAAGACAAGGATAGAGATCCTGATGACAACTAAAGTCACACCAATAGAAAATTCAATTATCACCGATGACTAACTGAAGAGTTGACTGACAGAACAGAGAGTTTAGAAAATGACAAAATGCTTAGTTGTCAAGAGCTAAAGATAGACTTAACTGATACTTATCATTATTTTAATCATCCAAATAAAGTTGAGGATAAGTAATTGATTTAGAGTTGATTTGTCCAGTTGGCAAGAAGATCTCTTTGAGATAAAACTGGATTTTGTTTTAAATCTATTGGCAAGAATTGTGGATCACACCAAGAATCAAGAAATCCAAGAAAAGGGGAAATCATTTCTATATAGAGACAAACCCAATTCAATAAGAATTGTGGGGTGAACAAGAGAAAAGAGGAAAGATGCTAAAAGAGAATCTGAAGGAGAAGAAAGTCTTCTTTCAGTCCTGATCAACAAGCGAGAGGAAAGAGCTAGATTCTGCAGACACCAAAAAATAGTGAGACAAAATCACAGAGAAGAACAGTGTGGAGCAAAGGTATAGAATTGATTATAATGAACGGTGAGGTAATGTACTTACAATAGATCTAAAAATATGCAATTGAGTTGTATGTATGAATAGATCACTAATGTTTTAGTTTAACCATTGAAGCATCAAGTCTCTTATCCAAGCAGGACTTAAAAGTCTTTTACAATTGAAATACATCCCAAGGAGTATCAAAAAGTTTGATCATAGAAAGTAGCATTAGATATGCTCGATACCTATTGATAGGCCAAGTGAGTGTTTGATCAAGGATGGTAGCATTAGATGCCAGATACTAGGTGACAAACTATATTTTAAATCCTCTAACAAGGTCACACCTAATAGTGTGTTTGTAACCTTTAGCAGGGTTGGCTCTTAATAGGGCTCACTTCAGAAGAGTGAAAATTTGGGGTACCGGTCCTAGTGGTTTTTCCCTTAATAAGGTTTCCACATTAAAAATCCATGTGTTATGTGTTATGTGTTTATGTTTCATTACTTTACTATTTTACATTTCACATATGTAATTCTAGATTGATCTGTATACTCTGCATATTTAGTGTGTTTCGGTAAATATTTGACTACTTATCGGTAAACATATAGAAGAAGGTGTTGGTGCTCAAATCGACAGATTGGATTTCCTATGGACTTGCCAATCCAATGTTGGGAAACCTGAGTGATTTGACCAACTAACAAGTCACAACCAAGGAAAGGTTGGAACTTCTGCAATTTTGGCTCTACAAAACCAAGGTTGGTAGGCCTATACCTTGACTTATCCTTCAAGTTACAAGGCTTTTTATAGCAGATAAGAAACACTTCAATCTTCTCTCTCAAGTATGGCAAGGAACTTGAAATAAATCTAACTAAAATCAATATATCATGAACTATAAACTGAAATAGTTTAAGTAATTGAAAGAATTTTTAGTAAATGTATATGTAATTTGAAATGAATAGATAGATAAGATATCTTAAAACTATAAACAATGAACTAAATAACTATAATCCAAATAATTATTAGACCAGTGCCTTATTCTACCATGGGCAATAGAGTCAAGATCATTTCAATCTTATGTTCAACCTCAGAGATAGTTTTACAAGAAAACTTATCACTGCAAAGGTGTTATGGAATGTACATGCAACCTAAAACAAATTCAGAGATATTTCAAAAGGGTAATACTTCTCAGATGATAGACCAATTGACTAAGGCCTCAATCAACAGAATTTAACCATGCAAAATGAGAAAACCAATTGAAAATATAGACTATGAATCAAATAAGGAAGCATGCACATCAAACTATCACTTTGAAGAAGTTCAATTGGTTTATCCAAGGGACTAATTGTAAAAT
>MU227648.1:487088-503474 GCA_018584345.1 Thuja plicata | reverse complement strand
TAAATAATTCCTTCATATTTGTCTCACCTTCCTCCATGAAGATGAAGAGTCAGTCATTTCTTCCCAAGAAACTCTTCATCCTCTCTTTAGGCTTTTCTATATTATGGACCTTCTTTCCTTCATTTGAAGGGCAATTTTAGAGTACCAAAACTATAGTGAATTATTGTCTCAATTCTCTCATATTTCCAAGCTTTTATTACATATTTAGTGTAATCTCATTTAGCTTAATGGAATTCTTCATCTCAATTTAGTTTGTTTATTTATCAAGTAGCTTAATTCTGTTATCTCTTTCAAGTTTCTTAGCTTAAAATTTGCATCTTCATTCCTAGATTACAATTGCATCTCTCATATAGAATAAATTTCATTTCAGTTTTCAAAGCTTTCAAATCCTGCATTTCAGCAATGGTCTATGGTTGTTGGCTCTTGTTTTGAGAGTAATTAAACACCCCAACTAAATAGGAGGCAACGGGTCAATTTGATTGATATTGTGGAATGAGCAATTCATGTTCATCTTTGTGATTCAATGATTGAGCAATGACTATGTTGTGCTGTGGCTGATTTAGAGGTCAACATTCAAACATATACATTTTGGTGCCCACCGTGGGGCAGAAAATTGATTTCTGACCTCACTCTCAAAACTTTTCTGACAAAATTTTGTACTTTGTCGTACGTCCGTACTTCTCTATGTATGAATTCTCATGTGAGAATTCTGATCATACCACGCAAAGTTGTGCTTTCATTTGCAATCTCTTGTGTGAAAAATCACTTTCTCGCACCAGCTATAGCATTTCCTTGCGTGAAGCCTTGTACTTCCTCATAGGAGACTTGGTGACAATCTCTAGAATTTCACAGTTTCTGCAATTACTGTTACTATTTTCCTGATTATTTTCATATGCTACTATTTTTATCTCTCTGATTTCTCTGACAGGGTAACAATGGGCTACAAGTCCCTTAATGAAGACATAAACTTGCTAATGGTTTTATTGCAGGACAGTTGTTGAAGATCATTTTAAAACATTGTTCTTGTTTATTGCTTTCATCACATAGTATAATTAGGGCCTTGTTAAAATTTCTTGGGAATCTTGAGAGAAAAATAGGGGAATAGGCTCTTCATTACATGGAAGTGATGCCCATGGATGAATCTGAGACCCAAACATTTCTAACATGATGGAGACCTAGGGAAGCAAGGAAAGGTAACAAACCTTTAGCACATTCACTTGTCAGGGGATTATGCTCTTCTCTCTTTGAGAGAATCAGAAACCCAAAAGCTTGTGAATTGGTTGGAGGAGAGTTAGCTCGGTGATGAATATGTCTTGCATGTTTAGGTAAGGTGAAGAGGTAGAGAAGTATGCTCTTCTCTCTTTGAGAGAATCAAAAAATCTGACCCTTGAATCTGAGCCAAGTTTTGTGTCACCTTTAGAGGGTCTGCCGGAAGTTGAACCTCTAGGAATGACCCAAGTGAGTACATACTTATCGCCGGTGATTCCACCTCACTATAATAAAGTATGCTTTGTCGATTCCAAAGACTCCAAAGCCATGGTAACTTCTTTCTCATGATTCTGACTATCATCTTGAGAAAGCCTTATCTATTGTACTGAGCGACGCCATTCCCAGCCCTGCTTGCGGGGGTGTATGACTTTCAAGTGTTGGTGTGGCTATGAGGCTCAAGCCCTGTATTGGGGACACCAAAGGTTATTGTGAATAGAAGCCCACTAAAAAATTTCTTAGTTAGTTTCCTACATGGATCACCTCCGAAAGGAAACATAATCTTTGTGCAAGGAGGGGGAATAATCTCTCCCCTAGATTCTCACCATAGGTATGCACCTGGATGCTTGAAGATGGTATATGACGCTGGCCCCTGCTTTAAGGGTAACCTTCGAACACATATTATTTAGTCCTTGGAAACACAAAAAACATGGGTGCCCTCTAGGGGGTGCCACGGTTGTAGGGATAACTAAGTGCTTGTTTTGAGTCTTAAACTATCCAATCATGATTAAACATAGACTCCCATGATTCTGCCAAGTTGCCTTATCTTTGGTAGAACTATTTGTGACTACTTCTTGCGTCACTATTGCTTGATCAAAACTTTGTGCTTTTTAATGATTCCTTGTCAAATTCAAACTGAGATTGATGATCTGAACTGTCATAAAAATATCCTAAATCTAGAAATTCTGTCAAAGAACAGTCCTGACTATGTCTCAAAATCTGACTTTTGTCTCAAAAATTGAGTCGATCTGTCAAAACTTGGAGTTTTCTCGCGCGAGATTCCAGAAACTGAGCATTTCCTTGCGCGATCTTTCATTTTCTCACACGCAGTTAAGCATTTCCTCATGCAAACCAACACTTTCTCATGTGAGTCTATACCCTGGTGTCCCAAACAGTGAGCTATTTCCCATTGAATGATGATTTTTTTTCCTGATCTGATTTTTGTCTGAGGACTGATTTCCTATTTCCCTATTGTCTGCAGTCTGAAACTGATTTTCTCAAGTTGCGAATAGACCGATTCTTGCTCAAACTCATTTTGTCTCTTTGTTCTCTATCCTACTTTTCTGTGCTTTTGTACCCTGCGATGTAATAGTCACATCTTAGCTATTCTAGCCATACTCTCGATGATTCATGCCAGGTAAATTTCACATCTTAGCTATTCTAGCCTTTATCTCCTTTTTCACTATTTCTAGAGATAGAATTCTGAGTTGGATCCTAAGTCCTCTCTCATTTCATCTTCGTCTATGCCTGTTACGACTAGAAGTGGCAACATATTTCCCATTCATGGTTCCAGAATAGGTAAGGTTAGATCTCATAATCAAGGAAGAGTTCATTACGAACCTATTGTTCAATCTGATAGTCAAGAGGGATCCTCACGTTCCTCCTCTCCATTTAGTATAGATCCCAGTCAGAATCAGAAATCGGTGTTCCAGCAGTGTTATAATCCCTTGTTTCAAATACAACTTGAACGATTATTTCAAGATCAACATAACTCATTTCTTCCAGATCAACAAAAATTTGGAAGGTCACTTACTTGGGTCAATCTTCTTGACAATCCTCGCTACCTTATTGATCCTTTTGATCCTATCGATCCTTGTGAACCTATTGATCCTTCCAAACCCATTGACCCCTTTGACCCGCCTCGATACACACACTCACATTGAACCTGTGCACATGGCACAATCCCCCATCAGCAACATGGAAGGTCCTTTCAACTTCCTACAAGGTCAATACAGTGAGGCCCATGATCAATCTCAAAATGATCAAAATCAACAATCCCAAGCTGATCAGCAAGCACATCACCATCACCCTCCTCCACCTGACCAAAGTCAAGATCAGAACCCAAGCATTTATGAGATCTTCGGTAATGATGATGATTTGATAACTCAAAATGACATAGATGCTAAAAAATCTAATAAGGGTCTCATCAACATGGTGGAAATTCTCCTTGTAGAAGATAAAGAGAAATATTTTCTAGAATTGGCAAACCAAGGAGTTAAGCTACCCCCAGATTTCAAAGTGGAAACACTTGTGACTAAAGAGGAAGAGACTGAGACTACCAAATTGCAAAAGATGATTCAAGATATGCAAGACCAAATTATCCAACTTTTAAAGGATAAGGACAAATCCGCACAACAATTCACGATGGAGAGTATCTGTCCTTTTCCTTTTGATAGGAGTCTTCATATGCCACCTTTTCCCAAGGGTGTAGAACTCCCTAAGTATGATAAATATCTGGGTACCACCAATCCTCAGGATCATCTAAGAGAATTTGGGGCCCTATCTATGGAGTTCATTCATGATCAAAATTATTTAATGCGTCTCTTTCCCCGAAGTCTGGGTGGACCTGCCATGGAGTGGTTTTCTCGACTACCCACCGGCATTAGGACTTTTTGTGAGATCGCAAATCTCTTTATCCAAAATTATTCTCACAACATACAACATCCCATCAACATCAAGGACCTTTGCAATATCAATCAAAGACATGGGGAGCCATTCCTGACATTTCTCCAGAGATGGAGACAACTTTGCACCAATTATCCTCGTAAAATACCTGAATTTGAGAAACTTGACATCTTCTTGGACAATCTCACTCCTGATTTTGGGTATTAGGTATAGCTTCAAGGTCCCCTCAATTTTGATAGCATGATTAAGCAAGCTATGAGGATAGAGGCATTTATGGTTAAGAAAGGGGAATTGACTTTGCACAAAGACAACAAACAAGGTTCCTCCTCTTCCAACAAAGATAAAGGGAAGTTTGTCAACAATAATAGGGACATTATGAATGATGGAGTGGTTGATAATGTGACCCTGGCTCCTTCAAAATTAGTTTTCAATCTTACTTCTAGCATACAAGCAATCAAAACTGCTGAAAAGGCTACAACAAACACTCAGCCGCCTTCCAGATTCTCTAGCAACAAACCTTGGGCCTCTCGACCCAAGCGTGAATTCACTTCCTTGGGAGAACCGCTTGATGTAGTTTACAAGACTTTGGTGCAAAACCAGGTTCTCACTCCTTTGGACAAGCGTCCATATGATCCGCAACTGCGACCCCATTGGTGGAATGACAATGCACACTGTGACTATCACCATAACAAGGGTCATAAGACTTCTAGTTGTATTTAGTTGTGCCATAAGATGTAAGATCTGATTGATAATGGTGATATTGTTGTGGATAATCATAATAAGAATTCAGATCACTAGGCATTTAAAGATCCCTTTCCTCCTCATGAGAAAGGTGAGTCTTCCAACACTAAGAACAAAAATGCCAAGGTTAACTACACGTATACCACTAATGACAATGTCATCAATATGATCAAACCTGCCAAAGTTGAGTATTGTGATGTGATTACTATCAAGGGGAGTGGGGATGCTCCTAAGCCTAAGACCCTATTTGTCTTGAGAGGCCTTGGGTCTCGCTCATTTGAACCTGAATCATCTCAGGATTGTGTAAATGTCATTACCAGATCCCGCACTAAGATCTCTCTCAAGGTTCTTGACCCTCCTACTACTACATCTGCACCGAAGCAACCCGCGGATAAAGCTGTTGTTGGCCCTGCCAACAAGACCACAAAAATGGTCCCCATACCTCCTACTACTAATTATAGCATTCTCGACCAGCTACAAAGAACCAATTCTCAAATAACCATCTTTGAGTTGTTGAAGATCTCGCCTGCTCATAGGCAGATTCTGGATAAAGCCCTCGTAGAGGCTAATGTCCTCAAAGACATTAATCTTGATCAGTTTCAATCTATAGTGGGTCACTTGAGTTTACCGCACTATCTATCTTTCTTAGAAGAAGATGACCATTCTGTCAGCCACCCGCATAATGCCCCTTTGCATATAGAGGTTATGATTGGCCAAAAGCGCATTCACCGCATCCTTATTGATAATGGTAATGGCCTCAACATCTGCTCTGCTCACTTGCTCACTCAGCTAGGCTATGATGAAGATCACATAGATTCCCGCAAGAAAATTACTATCAAAGTCTATGATGAAGAAGAAAGAAAGTCTAAAGGTTTAGTTGTGCTACCTATTCGGGTTGGACCTATTGAAAGAGATGTCACTTCTCAAGTGCTGAACATTCCTCTTTCTTATAACATCCTATTGGGAAGACCGTGGATCCTTGAAATGAAAGCATTTCCCTCTATGTATCATCAGTGCATCAAGTTTCCTTTCCATGGCACAGAAGTGACAGTTCCTGCTAATATGGGCTATTCTTATAATACGCTCACACAGTCACCTAATAGTTTTGTTGCTGCTAATAGAGAATCCACAAAATTCTATGATGCCAAGCTTAGAGACATGGAACAGACTTTGAAATTCAAAGACATAGGCATGGCGGGATATCAAATAGAACCTATGCTATCATTAGCAGCTCTACCTCTGTCTCCTCATTCTTACGGGAGACCTTCTGAGAACAATAAATCTTCTACTACTCCTCTTGAAATAGTTTATGATGGTGCCTTTGTACGGGCTTCAACACCATTAGAAGATGAAGATAAGGAAAGAGTTGTTAAATCTTGGCTTTACAAAGGAAAATTCATATATGAATAGACCACCCCAGCTCATGAAATAGATCCCAATAGTGAAGGTCTTAAAATCATGAAACACTTTGGATACAAAGGAAGTGGTCCAATAGGGATGAATGGTAATGGGCTAGTTGAACCTATTGAAGCTACAGGTCAAAGAACGAAAGATGAAACTAGTTTAGGCTTCAAGAAGATCCCGTTCCATTTAGGGATTAACAAATTTGTGCCAAAACTAGATCCTCAACCAGAACCTGAAGGCACAACTACAGTTGACACCGCAGAGGATAGCTCTAACAAGGATTACTTTAATTGTCCTATTCCTCCAGATCTGGCATTATTCTTTACTGAGCCAGATGATGTCATAACACATGTTAGTACAACCAAGGCTAGCAGTGACTCCAATGGCACTATTCCATTCACTTCTCTGACATACGAACAATGCAAAGTGTCACAAGACCCTGGTTTCCAGGGTGAACTATACATACCATCACAGTTTCAAGAGCAGTTTGCACAAGAACAGGCTGGTGTCACAAGAACTCCCAAACCTTCATGGTGCAAACATCCCAGTCAGAGTTTAGACATAGATTCCCATGAATATGAGTTTGACTGTCTTTCAGAAGGATCCTTTGACAGGAATGTTGATACTACACATACATCTGAAAACCTTCTCGACATAGGTGAAGGGTCTAGTGTAAGGTCTAATGAGTCTGATTCCATAGATGTTAACGTGTCTTATACTACGATCTATAGGAGTCAAAGGGATTCAAATACACCTTTGGATGAGATTTCTCTAGGTCTCAACTTACTAGTCTGCACTTTCAATAATTATACCGTGAATGCACTTGAACCTGTCACTTCTCTCTCACTCCAACATCCTAAGCTAATAGACTGGAATTCCCCTTCCTCATCCAACGAAGTCCTCACATTCCAGAATGACTATGCTCTAGCCTGTTATCTCCATGATTTTGAACCTTTAACATCCTCCACTAGCAAAGACAGTGTCATCATGATTGAAAGTGATATCAAGTATCTTAGTCATAAAATCAAAAGAAAAAAATAGGTGCTCTGACGGTGAAAACCACATTGTGGCAGTGTCAGAGCCAAAAAAAGTAAAAAGAATAGATATATTTGAAGCTGAAAACCTCTCCGAGGTGTCTGAGGATGAGATACTTGATATTCTTTTGAGTCATTTCTAGGAATGATCATCTGTGCTAATTGAGCTGACTCAGCCAGTAAATTTGGTTACAAAAGAACATCCGCACATTATTCATGTGGCTAAATCATTATCTGCAAAAGAACTCAAAGAATTCATAGATTTATTCAAAGATTAAAAGATAAACTTTGCATGGACATACTTTGACATTCCTAGTGTAGATCCTAATCTTCTCATGCATCACCTATCAATAGCTCCTGGAGTAAAACCAGTCAAGCAAAAACTCAAAAAAATGCATCCACATGTGGTTCTACTTGTCAAGGCAGAATTAGAGAAACTCTTAAAAGTTGGATTCATCAGAGCAATTGACTATGCAGAATGGATCTCCAACATAGTTCCAGTGTCAAAGCATGACAAATCTATCAGAGTCTGCACAGACTTCAAGTACTTAAACAAGGCATGTCCAAAAGATGACTTCCCACTACCCAACATTGATATGATTGTGGATATGATAGTAGGGTATGAAATGTACTCCCTAATGGACATTTTCTCTGGCTACAACCAAATCAAAATTGTGCCAGAGGACCAAGAAAAGATTACTTTCACTTGTGCATGGGGCACTTTCTGCTGGAATGTTATGCCTTTTGTCTCAAGAATGCTGGAGCCACATATCAGAGAGCAGTCACTACTATATTTCATGATATGATGCACAAAACAATGGAGGATTATGTTGATGACACCCTTGCTAAAATCATGGACAGGAAGGCACATCTTATTGATCTAGGCCCTATACTAGATTCTATGGAAAATTTCAGACTATGTCTCAATCCTAATAAATGTGCATTTGGAGTAACTTCCCAAAAATTGCTTGGTTATAGAATCTCTACAAAAGGTATTGAGGTGGATCCTGAAAAGGTGCAAGCTATCATGGAAATGCCTCCACCTTGCAATATCATTCAAATGAGAGGTCTTCAAGGTCGGATTTAGTCTATCCAGTGCTTCATCTCATAGCTAGCTGACAAGTCACAGCCATTTACTAAGACTCTGCATAAAGGTGTGACCTATGAATGGAATAAAGAATGTGAACAAGGTCTTCAAAAAATCAAATAATATCTAGCTAATCTACCTATATTAATGCCTCCTATTCATGGGAAGCCATTAATCTTATACATCTCAGCTATAGAAATGCCTCTAGGTGCTCTATTGGCCCAAGAAGATCAAAACAATAAAGAAAGAGAAATCTATTACATCAGCAGAGCATTGGTCTCCTATGAAATGAATTATTCTGCCATTGAGAAAGCTTTCTTGGCAGTGGTGTTCACTTCCCAGAAGTTAAAACATTACATGCTTTCTCACACTACAAGGCTCATTGCAAAAATTGATCCATTAAAGTACTTACTCAGCAAAGCTTCCCTCATGGGTAGATTAGCTAAGTGGGTCATGATACTCAGTGAATTTGACATTGAGTATGTGGAAAGAAAATCTATCAAAGGGAAAGCAATTGCAGATCAGTTAGCTGAGGAACCTACTGCAGACTATCAACCATTAAGTATCGAGTTCCTAGATGAGTCCATCATGCTTCTCACACATCAGGCATGGACCATGTTCTTTGATAGATCATTCACCCAGCAGGGGTCAGGTGCCAGAATCTTGTTCATTACACCTCAGTAGTATTCATTACCAAAAGCTTACAAAATGTTGTTTCCTTGCACAAATAACATTGTTGAGTATGAAGCCTTGATTAATGGATTAAAGATGACTATTGAATGGCATGTCGATGAGCTAAAGGTATTTGGAGATTCACAGTTGGTTATGAATCAGGTGAATGATATCTACCAAACAAAAGATGAAAAACTGGTACCTTATAAAAAGATGGTTGATGATCTCAATAAATACTTTGCACACATTACTTTCCAACAAATTCCAAGGGCAGATAATAAAGTAGTCGATGCCATGGCTACTCTGGCTTCCATGTTACAAATGCCAAAAAATGACTTCCGACATGGATTCCTAGTGGAGATGTTATACTACCCTCCTTATAATTCCCCTGAATCCCAAATGATCTATTCAGTCATTGGACATGACTCATCCCGCTACCACCATATTTACTCCTACCTTCATGACCAGATCATTCTAGACACTTACACTAGAAATGAGAAACACCACTTAATCCACAGTGCTTCATGGTTTGTCATCATAGCTAACGACTTATATAGGCAAGGTCTAGATGGTACCCTCCTTAGGTGTTTAGAACATGATGATTCCAAGTGTGCGTTAGTAGAGGTGCATGAAGGCGTCTGTGGGTCTCACTCAAATGGTCTGACACTGGCTCACAAACTCATTAGAGATGGTTACTATTGGCCGGACATGGAGAAAGAAGCTACACAATTTGCTAAATCTTGCAAACAGTGCCAGCTTCATGGAAATTTGATCCACGCTCCTGCCAAGGAGCTCATTCCTTTCATTAGCTTTTGGCCATTTCAATAGTGGGCCTTTGACTTGGTGGGTCAAATACATTCGTCTTCTTCAAGGGGACATAAATTCATCATTACTGCTACAGACTATTTTACCAAGTGGGTCGAGGCAGTGCCTCTCATCATAGCTGATGGCAAGTCTGTGGCCATGTTTATACTAAACTACATCATCTGCAGATATGGTGTACCCTCATCAATAATCACTGACAATGGGGGGAAATTTAAGAACAAGGATCTAAAAGAATTATGCACTAAGTTCAAAATTATTTAGCACTGGTCTTCTATCTATTATCCCCAGGGTAATGGACAAGCGGAAGCTTCAAATAAGACTATTCTCAAGATCTTACACCGCACAGTACACAAAACTAGATGAGACTAGCATCTCTAGATTAATCTAGCTTTATGGGCTTACCGTACCAGTATACAGACACCAATAGGGGCCATGCCCTTTTCTCTAGTTTATGGTGCAGATGCAGTGCTTCCTATTGAGGTTGAGATTCCTACCTTGTGAGTCTCTCTGAAGGGCCTCATTATTGATGAGGATATTAGAATATCTCGGCTTCAAGAGCTTGAACTACTGGATGAACGTTGAAAAGTGGCATTCGATCATCTCCGAGCATATCATAAGAGAATATCTAAAAGATACAACAAGAAGGTTAGACCAAGGGAATTCAAAATGGGTGATCTCATCCTGAGAGAGAACCCCGAGAATCAACAGCAGCGAGTCTAGAAAGGAAAATTTGAACCAAACTGGCTTGGTCCATATGTTATCACTACAGTATTTGGGTCTGGCACTTACCAACTCTCTACCATAGAGGGGGAACAGCTCAAAGATCCTATCAATTCTCTTCATTTGAAGAATTTCTATAGTTGAGATGTCTTTTGAATGCTCATGTACAAACTCTATTCTGAGAAAATCCTAAAAATTGTAAAATGTCCTGAAAAAATGATCATCTTAGTGAAAACCTAGCAAACAAGCACTTTGATGTATCTATTATCCTCATGAAAACCTGGTAAACAGGTGCCTTGATAATACCAAAAAATTTGAAAAGAAGAAAAAAAAAAAAAAATCAAAAAAATGAAAAATACAAAAAAACAAAAAAAGAGAAAAATGTGTTATTGATGAAAACCTGGTAAACAGGCGTCATGGTAGAAAAAATAGAATTTCTGCCAAGATGGTGAAAACCTAGTAAATAGGCACCTCTTTTTCCATAATTCTCTATCTATCACGACATCCCTTGGCTTTCTTTCAATTTGCTCTCTTGCTTTCCTACTTTAGTTTGCTCGATCATGCATTCACTTTCAGTTATTTTTGAGATTTTTGCTCGACTTCATATGGATTGAAACTAGCCACACTCAGGGGAATCTTCCTAGTCTAGGGGGGCATTGTCCTATCTTTTGGAGTCTCTCTCCTCTTCACATCAGTCACCAATGGTTCTCACTGAGTCTTCCTACTGATGCCTAGATCTCATGTCAATCTTTATACTTGAGAATCTTTCTCGCGTCAGTCACCAATGATTCTCACGGCATCTACCTACTGTCACTGCACTACTAAGATTTCTCACATCAACTCATTATCTACATATTTGACATCAATCCGTTACAGTTGGAGTTATACCCAAATGTTCTATCTATCGATAGTCAGTCTTTGTATGCTTTGATTTAGTCTATACATAGCTTTCAGTCACTTTCGTGACACTTTGGGTCTTTTCAAGATCCCACCTGACTTGACACGGCCCTAGCGTCATAGCTTGGGGGCAATCCACTCAAATTCGTCCTCTCTATATGAGTCAAGTTAGTCATCAACGTTCATTACTTGGGGGCATGGCTCCCCACTTTGATCGCATCTTCGGTTTACACTCGAGTCAGTAATCTTGTCAGTTCTAAAGGACAACTATCTACTGGCACAAACTAGTGTTTCTCAACACCCCAATCAAACAGTGTTTTTCAACACTATCTTTGGACACATTGGACATCACAATGTAAACATCTCTCGATAGCAATCAAACACATGCACATTCATAAACTTTGAAACATGTTGAGCTATGATTGAATCTTTCTTTGTATGTTGTTTGTTCCCATGAATTTAATTGATATTTTCCTTGTCTACTGCTTGTGGGTGTGGTTTTGATGATCTGACAGCGTCAAATAAAGAGGGTGTGTGTGATAAGAGCTTCTGCATTAAGGTGGGAAAGCCTCACATCCCTCGATCTTGTTTATTTGTACGCTAAGGGGAGGTTGGAACTATCTCTTTAACTATTATTGCTTTGTTTTTTTACTTGTGTACTCTTACTATATCAAACTGGAAACAATGTTCAGGTCATCTTGGCTTTTGTGCTCTGGCGCTTATGTTTGTTTCCTACATTTTATCTGATGAAAGTCATATTCATATTCTTATGGTTGCATTGGCACCAGTAAGGATTGTATCGACTCCGATGTTCTAAAACTCGATGATGATAATTATGCGATGAGTCCAATAACCAAGTCCTAGGGTTGCATTTAGCTTAGGCTTGCATTCGCATTTTAAGCTTGTATAACAACAATTTTGGTGCTCTCTTCATTGTCTTCTCATTCTTCGAAGGTTCTCATATTTTGTCCTGGATTCCTCTTGACTGCACAAGTGTCTGATCCTTTCTCTCGATCTTCATTCATTTTCTTTTGGTTAGTACCTGTCATGTATTTTGATATCCATTTTTGTGATCGAAATCAAAATCTAACACTCCTAAGTAGCTCAAAATCACGTTTTAAAATTTTGGGACCGACGTGCTCTGACGCTTTCTTGTCAGAATCATCTCTCATCATCATTTTCTCAGCTTCTGCAATCTTTTCATCAAAATTCAACTCTAGTCAATTCTGGTCAAACTTGGTCACCTATGGTCAAACCTAGTCAACAGGACCTCCCGATCGCTCTAAATTGATTTTTCCTTCTCTTGATCTATCTATGAATTCTTCTAGATCTTCGATCTTACTTCTATCTGCAATCTTTTGTTGTCGATCATCTTTCTATTGTGTCATCTTTCGATTTCGCTCTCGAGGGGGAAGTATGATTGCATCATTGAATCTTTTTGCATCATTCTTGAATCAGTTTGATCTGAATCAAAAGTCCCCATTGCTAGGGGCATCTCATCACTTGGGGCATATTCAGTATTTCATACCTTATGGTCAAAATTGGATATTCCATGATCTTTAATCTCTAGGGGCATCTTGATGCCTCGCATCTTATCATCTTGTCATCTATCTTTCTAGGTATCTGAGCAATCTAACTCGGATCCTCAAGGATCAAGCTTTGTTCTAGAGATGATTCTTGAAATCCCATTGGGTATTGGGGAAATCTAACCCTAATTCCTAAAATTCATGCTTCATTCTGAAGACAGCTCTCAAAATCTCTTTTTGACCGTTATCTGGGCAACCTAACCCGGATCTTGGAGGGCTAACCTTCATATTGGGGAAATCTAACCCTGACTCTGGAGATAGTCCTAAATCTTCATCAGCTATCAACGGACATTGGGGCAATCTAACCCCGATTCCAATTTTCTCTCAATTGGTATTTGGACCGTTGTCTTCACAATCTAACTTAGACTTCAGAGAATCATGCTTCGGTCTGAAGATGGTTTTTGCTTCTCCATCTAATTGGTGTCTCGGCAACCTAACCTAGACTCCCAAAATCTTCATCTGTCACATCAGACTATTCTTTGAATAAATGCGTTTCTCGTACATCAATTCAAAGAGGGGAAAAATGTAATACCCCAAAATTGGCACCTTACAATTCTAATCAATTTTGGCACATTTCTTCAAATTCTCATCATCAGAGTCCTATTGTACTAGGCAAATTCTCCTTCCTAATTGTATTTAATTGACTTAGTCTCAAATGCATAAAACCTAAATTTGTATAAATCTTACACCATATTTATTTCCTAAATTTTCAATATTTATTAGTTAAAAATCCCTATGATTAATTAATTTAATTCTAAAGTCCTAAGTGCTTTTAAATTAAATTAATCCCACCCCCCTTTAGCTAATACACATCAAGGGAATTAAATATTATTTGGTTATTTGAATGGATTATCCCCACTTGAATTTAATAATTCAAAAGCCACCCATGTTGCAATAATTCATTTATTTAATTAAATAATTCCTTCATATTTGTCTCACCTTCCTCCATGAAGATGAAGAGTCAGTTGTTTCTTCCCAAGAAACTCTTCATCCTCTCTTCAACCTTTTCTATATTATGGACCTTCTTTCCTTCATTTGAAAGGGCAATTTTAGAGTACCAAAACTATAGTAAATTATTGTCTCAATCTCTCATATTTCAAAGCTTTTATTGCATATTTAGTGTAATCTCATTTAGATTAATGGAATTCTTCATCTCAATTTAGTTTGTTTATTTATCAAGTAGCTTAATTTTGTTATCTCTTTCAAGTTTCTTAGCTTAAAATCTGCATCTTCAATCCTAGATTACAATTGCATCTCTGATATAGAATAAATTTCATTTTAGTTTTCAAAGATTTCAAATCCTCCATTTTAGCAATGGTCTATGCTTGTTGGCTCTCATTCTGAGAGTAATTAAACACCCCAACTAAATAGGAGGCAACATGTTGATTTGATCGATATTGTGGAATGAGAAATTCATGTTCATCTTTGCAATTCAACGATTGAGCAATGACTATGTTGTGTCGTGGCTGATTTAGAGGTCAACATTCAGACACATACATTTTGGCGACCACCATGGGGTAGAAAATTTATTTCTGACCTCACTCTCAAAAAAATTCTAACAAAATTTTGTACTCTATCGTACGTCTGTACTTCTCTGTGTACAAATTCTCGCGCGAGAATTCTAAGCATACCGCGCGAAGTTGTGCTTTCATTAGAAATCTCTCAGCATACTATCAAAATATCATTCATGTTGATGTAAGTAGAAATATGGACTTCAAAGATAAAACTATACACTGCAAGGTATTTATCTACTCCAAGCAACAGAGTTATTACCGATGGATTGGGAAATTCAAGGAATATATTATGGATAGAAAGGATCCATTTGACATTACTGTCAAAACTTTGTTTGACAAAGATATTTGTTTGGCATTGTTGTCAAAGGGAGATAGATATCTCATTATCATACTGATAAAGGGAGAGATTGTATCCATTATCATCTTAGGGAGAGATTATATCCATCAAAATATCCAAAGGGAGAAATGTAACAAAGAATGGGAGAGTACACACAAAGGGAAAGAATTGATGACAAGAGACATCAAAAGAAAAGAGAATAGTCAAAGGGAGAGAATTTGACATGGGGAGAGAACACATCACATCAGAAAAAGAAAGATTTTACATCTATCCAATGAAGGGATTGAAGACAGAAAGAAAGTTGCAAGAATCAAAACAAATCTATTTGAGCTTACTAAAAGCCAGACATTTGTAATAGTTACATTAGGAAAGCTTGATGAAACTGTATATTTCATATTGTATTAACAATAGTATAGTATGATAATTTAGTATGTTTCCATCAATGCCAAAGGGAGAGATTGATGACATGTAACTGATTGAATGTTTGAAGATGTTAAGTTGATGATCATGCAAGGCATTAAATCAATTAATGTATTGTATTGTCATTGATGTCAACTTGATATAATCTATATGGTCATGGAAATACTGCCAAAGACCTCAAAGAACCTATGAATCAAAGCTATGCTATCAGTAATGCATATAATTCAAGTATTCAAAAAATGACTGTATACACTGACGGAGTGCACACCGACGGACAGAGTAAAAGAGAAAAGTCACAGTGTTACTCGACGAGAAAATGGACAGCATTATCAACAAGCAAAGTCACAGTGTTTCCCGACGAGAAAAATACAGTGTAACCTGACGGATAGAATTATAGTGTTTCCTAACAGAAAAGACAAGGATGGAGATCCCAATGACAACTAAAGTCACACCGACGGAATAGTCAGTTATCACCGACGACTAACTGAAGAGTTGACTGACAGAACAGAGAGTTTAGAAAATGACAAAATGCTTAGCTGTCAAGAGCTAAAGATAGACTTAACTGATACTTATCATTGTTTTAATCATCTAGATAAAGTCAAGGATAAGTAATTGATTTAAAGTTGATTTGTCTAGTTGGCAAGAAGATCTCTTTGAGATAAAACTGGAGTTTGTTTTAAATCTATTGGCGAGAATTGTGGATCGCGCCAAGAATCAAGAAAGCCAAGAAAAGGGAAAATCATGTCTATATATAGACAACCCCAATTCATTACAAATTGTGGGGTGAACAAGAGAAAAGAGGAAAAATGCTAAAAGAGAATCTGAAGGAGAAGAGAGTCTTCTTTCAGTCCTGATCAACAAGCTAGATGAAAGAGCTAGATTCTGTAGACACCGACTAACAGTGAGACAACATAACAGAGCAGAACAGTGTGGATAAAAGGTATATAATTGATTATAATGATCAATGAGGTAATGTACTTACAATAGATCTAAAAATTTGCAATTGAGTTGTATGTATGAACAGATCACTAATGTTTCAGTTTAACCATTGAAGAATCAAGTCTCTTAACCAAGCAGGACTTAAAAGTATTTTACAATTGAGATACATCCCAAGGAGTATCAAAAATTTTTATCATAGAAAGTAGCATTGGATATGCCTGATACCTATTGACAGGCCAAGTGAGTGTTTGATCAAGGATGGTAGCATTAGATGCTAGATACTAGGTGACAAACTATCTTTTAAATCCTCTAACAAGGT